>JAHQZX020003929.1:0-34965 GCA_019804575.2 Pseudotulostoma volvatum
GGATACACCGATAACCTGGGCCTAACGATATGTATTTTGTTGACGGCGCTATCGTTATAAACAGGTTTTACTGTACTATAATGGCGGATCAGAATGTAATTTCCTTTCGTGATACTAATCCCGGCGGTATCACGAATAAAAATCCGTTATTATTTATTAGTCTTGAAACTTAACTTCTATGATATCATGTGTTTCGCTTTTATTAATAAGCATCAAGTTTCATACATATTACCTAATTATTTAGATCAATACTATGGCCCACATTCGAGCCCAAAAACCCCGCCTCTTATTTCACCCACCATGATACATGATATGATATTTTTGGAACGTTTAAAAGTAGGCAATTTTTGTACTATCTCGGCAGCTATGCCTAATTAGGAAAGACATGTTATATAAATTAGGTTTAGCGCGGTTACGCCACGGCCTTGACAATAAACTTTTTGGTGCGTTCCCGTGCCATATACTACCTTGGCGATATAGCTCCATTAATCTTATTGTGGAACTCTCAACGTAGGCAAGCGCTAATGGAACTACTCTCTGCAAGCCGTTAAAGGTGCAACCACAGTGCCGGCGTGCATACTGCTTACTGTGACATCGAAAGCGCTCAATATGGATCAGCTCGCAGTGAAATTTAGGGTAAAACATTACCCTATGGATGCCGTCTGTTCCCTCTAGCCCCTCTGCTAGTTCCGCATTTCTGTGATGCAAAGTCTGGTTGCATGGAAAGCATTCGACGAGCGCAGCGCTCCGAGATAAGTCGGTTTGTTAGCTTTGACGTCCACTGATTAAATTGATAAAATGGCTAACCTTCTGAAGTGCATTTAGGAGGCAGCTGCTCACGCTCCTCACATTTCCTTCTTTGGTTCAAGTTCATAGTGCAAGTAGAGCAATATCTCTTCGATACATACTTGCATCAGCTCTTTCGTTCGACACAGGAGTGACACGCTCTCTTGGGCGTGCATGTGCTGCTATGGACCTTTTCCTCCCTGCAAAAATCACATACCACTCGCATGATATAGAACTTAGCAACTCCTGGCAGCGGCGACATCTAGGTTTTGGGCACTCTAGATTAAGCCCTGTTGTAGGCCAGATATTCCTCTCCAGGAAAACCTGTTCAATGCCATTTTGTACCCGTAAGAGGTCTTCATAGACATATCCCCCGCGTTTGAATCATTTCTTGTTGGCACCGTAGGCCCTAAATTGGATGGCATTCTTGGTCGTGATGCACTTAACCTTATTCCCCATCTCGACTCATGCATTTTCTGCGAGTGCCTTTTTTTATTTGGATAGTCGCCCCATGGCTATTTAAACTTATGTAGATAAGTATGTGAAAGACTTGAAAAAAAGTATAGTGATTAAGTACATTAGGCAAGTACATGCATAATGCTCCTAATATAGAGGTTATGACGCATACACAAGCTAACCATACATGGTTTAGCATCATATTATCAATCACGTGATTCCTAACGTATTGCTAAGCGACCGAAGAGGATCTAGGTGTCCGCCACTATAGTATAATTGTTCTAATATTATGATAGGCAGTTAGGTTTCTGGCCCTACAAATCATTTTTTAACGTCTGGGTCCGGCACATTTTCAGTCGGGACTTGACTGTCTGTGTATGACAATTTCCAAAGATACTGTAAACAAAGTATTTCTATTATTATTATAACTCTCACAATAAAGGCCTACCACAGGGCGGCATCATAGCGTAACCCATTTAAACTCATCAACATTTCAAGCCGATTCAAACTCAGGATTTGTGTCGCAGGGAAGGCTAGGAACGTTTCACCTTAGGAAAGCTATCCGCCTCCCGCTCCCACTCGGGGCACGGGATTTCGCAGCATACCACAGGCGTTTTTTAGCCATAAATCGGGGAAATCACCTGCCAATATGGAAAAAGGCTGGAAACTTCTTACTACCGTTTGGGAAGGAAGGCCTTAGGGGCTCCGCTGGTAGGGAAATCCAGATACTTCTTACAGTGTCTCTTCCCTTATAGAGTTCTTCGGGAATACGGTGGCGTCACGTGAGTACTGTATGTACCTTTATGTACTTAATTATTAAGTAGCCTATAATAAAACTAAAATATTATCGGCTGCTATGTCAGTATTGCTATTATTATCATATATTAGGCCAAAGCCAAACGTCGGCCGATAATTTGGAGCTGATGTAATCCATACTAAAGTAGTTTGTATACATTATTAGGTAGTAAGATGTAGTGGCCACAATGAATAATGAAACCTTCCTTGCATGCGCTGGGCGCTATAGAGTACTACGCCTCTTCCTTGAAATGATGATGTGGTCTGTGGCCTTGTCATCATCAATGTAAAGAGCGTTATCTTTACTGGTATCGCGCGGCTCCACGAACGTGGGTGAGGCAAAAAGGGGCTGTGTTTTAAGGCCAGGGTTGCCTTCAATCGCTTCCTTCCACCTATGATTATCTTGACGACACTCGCTGGAGCTGCTCTGGACGACCTTCTATCTCAATCCTACCTCGTGAGTGTCTAGGCGCAGCTGGATCTGGTCACACTTTGGCTACGGATACCGATTCATCCATCCCGTTCTCACACGCAAATCCGGGCACTATGTCTTCCGGTTTCGGAAAATATAGGCGCTATGTTTTACTTGCTTTGTGTGTAGGTGTTCTGTGATTTATATTCTGCAATGAGATATGTGAAGATCAGTGTCCCTAACTTGAGGCCGGCTGAAGGGACTAGCCACTTGGTTGTTCTTCATCTCGAAATCCTCAATACCGATACCTGACACCTCCGGTTTTGTGACTAACGGGGGCCCAACGTTACCTGAACAATCACCATACCCTCCAGAACATCAGTCTGATAACGATGCCTCCCCACCGAAGAGCAGCTCAACAAGTTCAACTCTTCAAGGTATCGTACCGTCACCGGGGAACCGCGTAAACGCAACTTTTGTTACATTGGCCCGAAATTCTGACGTCTGGGAGATCGCGAAGTCGATTCGTCACGTAGAGGATCGCTTCAACCGCAACTATCACTATGACTGGGTGTTCCTAAACGATGTTGAGTTCGACGATCAATTCAAGAACCTCACAGCCGCACTGGTTTCGGGGAAGGCATTCTATGGAGTGATTCCGAAAGAACATTGGTCTTTCCCTGATTGGATTGACCAGGAAAGGGCTAAGAAAGCGCGAGAAGATATGGCCGCACAAAACGTCATCTATGGGGATTCTATCAGCTATAGGCATATGTGTCGCTTCGAGTCTGGCTTTTTCTTCCGCCACGAGTTGATGCAGCGTTATGAATATTATTGGCGGGTCGAACCCAGCATCGAAATTTTCTGTGATGTTGGTTTCGATCCATTCAAGTTCATGAAGGAGAACAACAAGAAGTACGGCTTCGTGCTGAGCTTATATGAATACTACGAAACCATTCCAACTCTTTGGGAGACCGTCAAGAAATTTATGGGGAACTATCCGGAGTATATCGTTGAAGGCAATTCAATGGACTTCATAAGCGATGATGGCGGTCTAACCTACAACAAGTGCCACTTTGTGAGTTTCGAATTCGTCGTATCTTGTGTTCAAATCGATCCCCGTTGCTAACATTTCTTCCTTATATAGTGGTCCAATTTCGAAATCGGGAGCCTAGATTGGTTGAGATCTGACGCATATACAGACTACTTCACTTGGCTAGACAAAGAAGGTGGCTTCTTCTACGAGAGGTGGGGTGATGCGCCTGTTCATTCGATTGCCGCTTCTTTACTGCTCAAAAAGGAGGATATCCATTTCTTCAATGAGATCGGCTACTCTCACATCCCCTTCACACACTGTCCAACTGGTGAGAAGTTAAAATTGGATTTGAAGTGCCACTGCAAACCGTCTGATAATTTCGATTGGACGGGTTATTCATGTAAGTCACCCAGCCGAAACCCCCCTTCTCTTTATCGCCCCTAAGGGCTCTTTGTGACGAGTATCTTGCTTAATATATTTTCAGGTACTTCCAGATTCTTTCACCTTCACGGCATGGAGCGGCCAGAAGGGTACGAGCTCGAACAGGAGTAAAGACGTTGCCTTCTGCTAAACCATCAAGCCCCACCTAATTCTCCCTCAACTCTGCCATTTTCATTCTCCTCCCTACCATCCTCATTAATTCTTTTATAACAGCAGCTCTAACAACAGAAGTGGTGTCATCGCCATCCGTGCTTCCGTCTGCCAAAAAAAAGCCTTGGAGTTTATTTTATTCCTTGGTGAAGCATTTTGAAATAATGGCCGGCCAACATATACATATTTCTTTCTTGGTTGCCATTCTGTTCCCTTCCAAGAGCATCTATTCTGAATTTTTACAGGCTAGATTATCCCTTTGCCCCCTTTATTCTTTCTGACGGATGAACTGTCTCAGAAATCACAGAATACACATGATGGGTTACGTTTTATAGAGGGGAAATTGTCCGGCTATGCTTTCTCTTTGCCTTGTTTTTATCATTTTTGCATTTTTCTTATTTATGGTCTGCTTGCTCATTTCATTCCACCCGGCGCTTTGATATCCAATTCTTTTTGTTTTTTCCTTGAAAGTCACAAATTCTCATCCGTATGGTGTATGTACTATCAGGCTTGGGAGTATAAATAAATGATTTTGCACGACTTGGCCACAACCACACTGAACATGCTAGACCTCTCCACGTTCTCATGAAGCGAATGAAACATCGGTTGTTTAGATACCGTTAGAAGAATTGTCACTTTCCTGCTTGTATGATGTGTTATTTGGCGCCTTTCACGCTTGCAAGGAGGGCACGACGGAACCCATAGCCCACAAATACTATCATGGACTCATTGCGCGTGTTTGCCTCTTCTATTGCTAATTTTTTGTATCCTCAGATCCAACTGATGTGATGGTCTCGAGTATCGATAACCGGAACAAAACGCTATCCTCGTATGTACATGCCCTAAATCTTATAGCTACAGCATTATCCAATTTTAAAAGTTACTTGTGGGCAATAGGTTCCGTCGTATCTTTATAGAGGCAAGACACCAGCGGATTGATACGGCAAAAACCTTGAGACACCGAAAATTTTTCTCGTTCCCCCAAGTTATACAAATTAAAATATAAATAAACGCATAACTTTTTCCAAAATCGCAATTTACATCAACACCACAACAACATGTTAGGTATTGATTTGCCGAGGGCGTGTTGTCTCTTACATCAATCAGAAAAAGATGTGTTTATTTAATTTAATGGTTCGTACGGGAAAACAGTAAAATTTTGATGCATGTCTCAAGGCTTTTGTTTGTTGTCTCAGTCTGCTTGTGCTAGTGGGCGAAAGATCCGACCGAACCCGAGCTATTATTAGTATTGGACAAGCTCGGGGCCCGGATTAAGGTTAGGCCAACTGCGGGGAACGCCAAAGCGCAAAACCTCCGGGGAATAGCGAAGGATAGTCTTGGTTTTCGTTCGAGTCTAACGCAGGATTTTCCGTCAGAAAATCCTGACTAGTTTGAAAATAGTGGAATTTAAACTTTTTGACCCCCCCCCAGTCATTAGGTTGATCATATGAAAATTCAGAATCACGTGAGGTCGCCAGAATTCTTTATTTCCGGCGCCTTTAAAAGGCAGAGTTCGTGCCAGGGACCTGACGCACGCTGACTGGATGACCTGCGCAGGTCATCCATTAGGGCCTTTTGGGCATGTGGTGTAGTGGTAAAGTCAGCACCCGCTGCCTCACATTTCGTCGCGCACACTTTGCCATTGGTCGACCTCAGAATGCCTCCTGGTACAGTTCTAGAAGCCCATCAGAACTCTCGCCAGGTCGAGTATCGGCCTGGTCAACGAGTCCACAAGGTATATATATATCTTCGATGCTATAATAGAGCATTCAATTTATGGGTTTTTTCTCACAAGTTACTGTATCTCCAGGGTAAACGCGTCCGGTGCAAGCTCTGCGGCCGCCACTAAACGTCGCAACACATAAATCATCCGCAAAATCATCTCGAGAAATGCAAGAAATACTTCGAATGACGTGCTGAGCAGAAGCCTCACAAGCGTCCCCAATAACCTCCGTCTTCCTACTTACGTCAGCAGAAGTGTAAATCGACCCGGTCCTCACGGGGCCGTCTTGAAGGGGCTGGAAGTGCTTCGGGTCCGAAATGCTCTATGATGTCGCCAGTCCTGGTCAATGCCTCTTTCACTTTGGGTCTGCCCAGTGGTGGCACAGGGCACGGTAAAGGCATGCTGTTGCATTCTAGATTTTCTACCTAATCCGCGATTGTTGTGATCATCCTACTAGTAATCATCCTAGAGCATCATACTAGTAGTAGGCTTCGCCGCAAAGTTGTTCACCCGTAATCACCCGAGTTTCTTACTGGAGTTCCTCAAACTTGAAGGTTTCGCGTACTAGTAGTAATCGGGACATTCAATATTGAAAGCGCTATATAAAGTTATGCAAAAGTTATCTAACTTCCCAGCCCTAAGTTGCCTGCTGATAATTGAAGGTCACATGATTTCTCACTGGCAACTTAGCCAAAACCGCCAGTGTAACACACGAAGCCATGTAATGGACTAGGCTGTAATGTCGAGTATACACTCAACATTTCTATGGCCTTTTGGTCGAGTGGTGTAGCCCGTATAAAGGCCTAGCGGGTGCGCATTACAGCCAGCCACGCTACAGTTGGAGCAATTCATTAAGTCAATCAATCAAATCATCATCTATAACTGCCATATTTTGCGCAAAATCCCCCATGCCGAACATATGCTCCAGCTCTTCTAGATCATCTAACCTCGGATCCTTACATCTAGTACCTCTCTGAGAAAGGGAAGCAGTAACCAGGAGTTGTCTTAAGGCCACTAGTCCAACAACGGATCAATGTTGAAATCCTTACTATTCAGAAATAGATGGAATTGGATAATAAGTGCGCAATGGCCCCATAACTTCATGGTTTCAAAGTTCTTGTCTAACAGCGGGCTACTAAGTTGGTACGCCGAAGGAGTTCTATAGGCGGTTCTAAGCATGACGGCCTATTCCCGAAGCATAAGTATTGAATTGATGATACTAGCTGCAGTAGGATCCAAAGGTAAGGAAGAGAAAGAAAAGAGAAAAGTAGTGTCACGATCAGACCTTTAGTAGTGAGCACTTTCACATGACTTCACTATGTGTATTAGTATATATACCTACATAACCCTACCTCGCCTTCTCTTCCTTTCTTCACGTTTAGTATTCTCGTGACTTGCACCTGTATATTAATAAGCATAATATTATTATTATTCAGTTTGACAGTTGTCACAAGTAGAACATAAAAAGGAATAGAGGACAAATAAACTACAGTAAAACCTGTTTATAACAATACATGTTTTTAACGATAACCTGTGCCCAACGATATTTTTCCGTGCGACAGCTGATTTTCCCATAAGGCTGCAACTTGGATACACCGATAACCTGGGCCTAACGATATGTATTTTGTTGACGGCGCTATCGTTATAAACAGGTTGTACTGTACTTATGTGTCATATGACCCACATCCGAACCCCGGTCCGTCCACAATAAACCTTGCCAAAAAGCTCCTCTTCTCAAATCCTTCCCAAATTATAAAAGGCAAGCACTGAGTATATGTGGCCATTGCGCACTTAAATATCCAATTCCATCTGTTTCTGAATAGTAAGGGTTTTAACATCAGTGATTTGTTGTTGGACTAGTGGCATTAAGACAACTCCTGGTTGCTGCTTCCCTTTCTCAGAGAGGTACTAGATGTAAGGATCGGTTAGATGATCTAGAAGAGCTGGAGCATATACTCGGCATGGGGGGGTTTTGCGCAAAATATGGCAGTTATAGATGATGATTTGATTGATTGACTTAATGAATTACTCCAACTATATAGCGTGGCTGGCGGTTTTGGCTAAGTTGTCAGTGAGAGATCATGTAACCTTCAATTATCAGCAGGCAACTTAGCTGGGAAGTTAGATAACTTTTGCATAACTTTAGGAAATCTCTAAAGGCACACCTCCTTTCCCTAATTTAACCGCACCTAGAAAATCTAGGAATGCAATAGCATGCCTTTAACCGTGCCCTGCGCCACCACTGGGCAGACCCGAAGTGAAAGAGGCATTGACCAGGACTGGTGACATAGAGCATTTCGGACCCGAAGCACAGTGTAACGCACGAAGCTATATAATGGACTAGGCCGTAATGTTGAGGATACAACTCAACATTTCTATGACCTTTTGGTCGAGTGGTGTAGCCCGTATAAAGGCCTAGCGGGTGCGCATTACACACAGCCCTTGACGGCCCCCGTGAGGACCGGGTCGATTATAGTACTGAAGATATATATATACCTTATGAACTCGTTCGTTGACCAGGCCCATACTCGACTTGGCGAAAGTTCCGATGGACTTCTAGAACTGTAACAGGAGGCATTCTGATTGATGAAGCAAGGTACTAAGGTCGACCAATGACAACTTGGATTGTTGAGAGTCACGTCTGCAGCTGCTAGCAGGGGGCCGAGGCCTTTTAGAAGTGCTGGAAATAAAGAATTCCGGCGACCCCACGTGATTCTGAGGTGTCATATCAGCCATTAGGTTCCATGACATTACTGGTACTAGTACTAGTAGTGCATTCCGGATCTGAGATAAGCTTGTCTCACCGCTTGGAGCTAAACGTTTCTGGCAATACTTGCATGGTATAAAAAAAAGTACATACATAGCGCACAGTATAGGTCCAGTATACTAATGACCTACTCTCCCAGTACAAGTTCTATTGCCAAAATGCGTGGGTTGACAAACCTGAGTGGTGACCGGAATGTACATAGCTAGTTATCACCGTTCATACCTTAACTTCACTATTGTTGAAATCTACGCGTGCCCGATATAAGTATCCGGCCTTCTCAAAAGCCTTGGGTAAACATATGATATAAAGACACTACCTACGGCCTCACCAGCTCTCCCTCCCAGAGAAGGTTAAATTTCTTTTGAAACCTTGATGAGCACATGCTAGGTAGCTCTATTTACCAAATTCACCTAGTGCTGACGAATATGAGCGCTGGAGGTGCTCAGATCCTTTGCAGGTTGGGAACAACTTATCCAGCGGGAAATCCAATTCAGTATTGGGTAGACTTGTGGAGTGAATATTCAGTCTTCTCACCGATGGCTCTTGATATTCTTAGTATTTCCGCCTCAAGCGCCAATTGCGAACAGGTTTTCCATGCATATGAGATAGTTAGGCGATGTACTACTACTGGAGCCACCATCCACGACGACGACGGCTATTGTCCCGGCTATTTAATCCCCGAGAGCTTGGGCTAAGAAGGGTTTTACGTCAACAGCTAGTTGGAAGGCAGACCTAGTCGATGTAATAAATTGAAGCTTCGGAGAACTATTATAGCTAATAGCCTGCCGCCTCGCTTCTAGGGATTCAATACCATCCCCGATAGGCTCTTTAACCGGGCCGGATGCCTCTTTGATATGCTTAATTTGGGAGATTGGGTGGGCTAGTAGTCGGCCCTAGGCCAATTAGGAAATACATTTACTCAATAAAAGTTGCGTGGGCTTTGATATACAATACAGTACTAGAGCGATGCAATCAATCATTTCAATAATACCTAAATAAAACAGTATTGTGTGTGTAATAATAGGGAAGATTTACTAACTAGGTAACTAAGCTTTATATTACGTACCTGGACATTCCGGGCGCTCAAATTTACTTCAGATGCCGCAACATTTACTTACTGTAGTAGCGATTACTCGCCCCTTTCGCAACTTCTGCATTGGAAGCACAAATTCTGTCCATTGGAAGTACCTGCGTTATCCGGGTTATCACCTGACGCACGATATTTTAACCATGCTATACCTCCCCACAAAAGTGGCTCCTAATAGAGCTCGATTTTCTAATATAACGATTTGTCTGTCCTAAAGAACTATATAACTATTTTGGGTTGCTTCGGAAGCGTTGAGGGAGTCATTCTTCCTCCTCTTCTATAGATTCGGGCATCTTTTCCTTTGCCCAACCCCTCTTAGCCTGGTTTATATCATTTCCCATGCCGTAGATTCGCTTGCTCTCCAGATTTTGTCTTCCCTTTTCCACGACTTTTTTGGCCTTGTTTATGGTCTCACTGCTCCTTGTTCAAGGCTTTCATCCTCTTCCGCTCCTCGGTCAAACGTTGCTTTTCATCCTTCTCCTGCTGTCGCCACAGTTTCTCTTCCTGTTGGGCCTCTGTAGAACGTTTCGCAGCCTCTTCTTTCTTGATTGGAAGCTCACGAGCTCGCTGGATTTTACTTGGGCTGTAGAAAAATAGCGTTGCCATCTTTTGGACCTTGGATTTCGAGCGGCAACGGTTTTCCTCGGTTTCGCTTCTTTTATTCATGAACCAGGGCGTTTTCTTGACCATGACATCACGTGTTCAGAAGGATGTTCTCGGTTGACAAGCGGAGTATCGTGTCATTGAGCTTTTGGACTCTTAACGCCGCAAACATCGTCAACAGCTTGCCTTAGAAGCGTTCTAATTCGACTCCAGTCTTTTGCCTCGGGCGGAGAGAGACCCGCACACGTTCGTTCTGCAGCCCTGATATTCTTAGCATCAACATTGACCAAAGAAAGAAATAAGCTCACGGCTGTAGGCCATTGTCTTTCACGAAAGCGATCCGAGCAGAATCGAGCTTGTCATCCTGGATTTTATCGGTGTAGGGGACAAGCGAGAAATGCGGGCAGCATGGGACCTGGAACCATTGGTCCTCCCAGTCTTGGGTCGTTAACGCTCCAAAGTGGTAGCGGTACATCGCTAGGTCCAATGTTTTGCTTTCACGAGATTGCAACATGTTACCGAAGTCCCTTAGTAGCTAGGCTGGTACATCAAATGGGAATTTGTATACTAGCCTCCTCCATATTGTGATGCTTAAAGATTTGGTCTTTTCAGCCCGTTAGGGCCACAAATGGCATTCTAGCTGCTGTCGTCATGACGAGTGGGGGTAGTCCAAAGCTTTGGTAGGGATCTGTGGACAACAGAACCAAAGACGCTTCAGGAGCTCCTTTTTCTGGTCTTCGGAAGCTACGGTTAATAGGGGAAGGGAGAAATAGTGAATCAACAATTGGCAAAATGATGGGCAAAATAAGCCGAACAGCTGACTTGAATAAGAACTCAAGTGGAAATGCACCTAATGACATGAAGTTTGATTTTCTATTCGTAGGCTAAGAGAGGTATTTATCGCTTTATTCCTCTGGCAGTCAGGTTCTTTTTCGCTTTTTACATACAGAACAGGAAAATGATTTGCTTTTAACATCCAATACCTAAAACATTAAAGAAAACAAGAAGAGTGTAGTTTGGAGGCGAGAGCAGAGTTTGTAATCCGTAATGGACTTTTCTCGTCACTCCAACCTCCATGCTATCTATGATTATCAATTGTTGTACTTAGCCAGTTATTGGAGAGAATTGTATCAATCCTTTTTACATTCTGTTTGATCCAACTGACCATGTCGATGTATGAATCGGGGTATAATCCGCGGGATCGGGCAATCTAGACCACTATTCTCACAGCCTGGACTCTTTGGTGTATATGTTCGTCAATCAGACCACCTACTAAGAATTAGAGCAAGAGAGACTAGAGAGACGCGCTGAATTGTTAGCGTAACTCCCTTCATTATGAATCACTTGGCTCTGGTCTTTCACATCTGACACTGATCCTGATCTGTAGGTAATTGGACAGTGCAGTCCTAAGGCTAGATGCTGATCTCTTCATGCAGTAGTAGAATACCCCCCCGATATTATTATTATAGATTCTTTAGGGTCGGGATCAGCTAGAGAGCAAAAAACTCTGAAACCTGATAATTCATGCTGTCTAAAAGGCCCCTCCGGGAGAGATCGATTAGTTGCTGGAGGATACCAAGCCTGAGAGATCTCGAAGGATGACACCCGAAAAAGAAACCGAGTCAGAAATACAGCCACGACGGCGGGGGCAACCCCGAAAGACGGTACCAGTATAAGAAACTGAGTCAGAAATACAGCCGTGACTGTGATGGCTAGCTCTAGAGAAGATACTGGGGGGACACAGAATTCAGTTAGAACTAACGTCGCGACCGCGAGGGCGACCTCGAAACACGATACCGGGACAAGAAAGCGGGTTAGAAATATATAGTCGCAACCTCCAGGGCGACCTCAAAAGGTCAATACTAGCACAAGGGACCGAGCCAGACCAGGATGTAAGCTTCGAAGGAGCCGATGATGAAGAAGTCAGCTTATTGGCGGAAACTCACAAAGCCTTGGTCGGTGCTCGGGTACAGGTTTGGGGACGACCAGTTCCTTCAGAACTGTTACGGGTTTCTGATTTACGAGCTTGGTGCAAACCGGTAGCGCGAGACCGTCAGCTGGACTCCGTGCAGCCTTTTTATAAGGCTATATGTATAATGAGACGGCAATAGAAATCCAGTACTGTGTTTTTCGTTTGCGGGTTACAGAAGGCTTCCATAGATTGTTAAGATTATTGTATGGGAAGATTTTCTCCCGCTGTACCTACAGGGACAGCATCTTTTACGGCGTTAGCGATCAGGACCACTTCGGATACAAGCAGTGTTTTCCTCGAAACAATGACAACATTCCGGTTTGCCATGGGTGTGAAGGTGCCTTAAAACGGCGAAAGATACCATGTGCGTGTGTCAAGTCAATATATTACAGCTAAAGTGCCAGCACCGTTACCCCAAGGGGCTTATGCACCTTTCGCCATTGGAGGAAACGATTGATCGGCATTTATCAGGCATGTATTACCAAGCTTCAAATTGACTTGGCGGGTGTCCCCGGATTTGATAGCCGGAAACGATCGACTCCAAAAAGCATCGGACAAGACGACCGAGGCATTCGCGGTGAGGCATGCGGGATGGATAAATGGCAGATAGATAGGTCACCAAATCTAAGTAAATTATGTTAATCGTGGACGAGAAAGCCAGACAACCAAAATGGTGAAATGGAGAACACTCATCTTATTAGTCCTGTGGTCTGGCGAAATCCAGAGTCGAGCCGAGCGGGCGGTCGGCTTTATGTGATCGTGGCATTATTATTCTTTAAATGGTGGCGAAGAACAAGCAGATTGAGCAGCCAATTAAAATTTTTTTTTGACCGGAACAGGTTAGATTTTTTTATTACGTAATATCGGCAAAAATCGGCCCGACCAGTCAATTAACGAAAGGCAAATCCGAGGGCCGAGGCTAGGCCTATATAGGTTATTAACAACTCGCATTCTCTCAAAGTACAGTGTGTTGGTGATAGCAATCTGCATGTCAACGTTGCAAGCCGCAACATCTGACCTATGATATATCTATCATATGTGTATGTAGTTAGAAATTGCTGAGCAAACGCCATAACCGATCGTTATTCGAGATGACATTCATCGATGGCGATTAGCTCCACTTGGAACTCGGGATCAAGGGAGGGGATGCATTGAAACTTAGGCGATACTGCCTGTTCTAGGTCCAGGAGGACATGTGTATATTTGCAGATCAGGGGTTTTAGATTGCGGAAGGCAGCTGATGGGCTTCATTCAGAGGTGCTTATCCGAGCCCCCTAGAACCTGGATGGTGATTCAGGATTCAGTAATAAGTAACGACTGAATAAGGGCTAATTCACCAAACCAGTCCAAGCAATCAGTAATGTGTCACCAAGGGAGGGTTGTCAAAAAACCAGTACCTTACCCAGACCTGCTAATTATAGATTGTAGATCATGCCGAAGATGGTGTATCTCCTTTTTTTTTTCACGTGCTCTCCCATGCATCAATAAATCAATAATTAACACACCAATGCCTCTTTAAAATGAGGTTAATCGTATTTTAAAACTTGCTCTGTTTGTTTGCCTCCGGCTTAATATAAAGTGAAAAAAAGCAGCACGTTGTGGTCTATTTTATACAAGTGAGGAGGTAATATCAAGGTAGGGTAATCAGCAAGGCATGTCTTTGGCCGTCGTGCAGTTCCTTCCAGCAAATTGAAGGCAGTCTTCAAGTGAGGATTCATCATAGCTATGATATCACTGATATCTGATATGTGTAGCATCTTAGCCCTTCATGCAAGGCCTCTCCCTTTGACCATCGTGCAGCTTATACATGTATCCTATCTCTTCTTCCGGCAAATCGGAGGCGGTCTTCGAACGAGATTCATCCCATTTTCGGGGTAACTACATGTGTTAACCGGGCTCATAACTATCAAACTAAACCACTCGATGACAAAAGAGAACCTAGGCTCCTCAGCGTAGCACTAAGTGGCTTATATGATAGCATGATTGCGCGTAGGTTGACACTATGTAGGTTTGATAGGAAGCATCCTACATGTCAACGATATCATACATGTCATATATAGAGATTCGACGGCTATGTAGCACACTATGATAATAGAATCTGTTGCATGTATTAAAAATAAAGTATCCGTAAGCGTTACACGGACAGCCCATTTCATTAACCCAACAGCTCTTCGCGTTTCAAAAAGTCCCGGGTAGGTTTTGAATGTCCACCACCAAAGAATCACATCGCTTCCAATTGCTCTATCAGGGGAGTTATGAGGGGGCTTGGAACTGAAGGTCCTACTAAGCTGAGAGGCCCTGAGGCACTGGCGAGACTTCAGATTAGAGACGGAAGTCTGCCCAGATGACAGAATCTTCCAACGTGACTCCTATCTTGCAATTTTGCATCGGGGTAAGAAGATAGATGATTGAAGGTCGAATAAGAATTCTACTTCAGGTCTTCGGAAATTGGATTGAAGGGGAAGAAGAAAGTTACTATATTTGGTAAGATCGCAACCGCCCTTTTCTAGGAGTAGAATGCTGGATGCCTTTACACGGCCAGATTTTAAGCTGGAGAGAACAGAAGAAAGAAACAAATCACTGGCTAGAGGAATTCCTGGAGGCAAATGGTACAGTACATGTGTACCTCTTCTATCCACCATGTTCACAGATGTATTTCGCATGTTTCCTGGAAGTGAATCTGCATACGCAAGCTCCGAAAAAGTCGGCGCCGCAGCTAGCTTGTCGCTCCTGCTGACACTTCCAAGGAGATCGGCTACCCTGCTCCTTTCTGGGGACAGCACGGCGCAGTTATAGGGGCTAGCTGGTGATGGTCCTTGTGTTGGCACCTACATAGATATTACCTGACACCTTAGCTAGCTCCCACCTTCACCTCTTTCTATGAGCGCTGTCGAAGGAGAAGTCGCAAAGCTGAGATAGCAAGTTATTCCTCCAATCTTGATATGACAATCAAGAGCTTTAACCGAGAAGCTCAACATCGAGGCCAATAGCACGCATAAATAGGTTAACATTGCTAAGCCTCTGACTAGCCATGTCAGCTGGCAGTGTCTTGCTTTGCGCAACCGTCTCCATTACCCGATCCCTGTTACGGAGGGGTTCAGCGTTAGTTATAACTCTTAGTCTCGGGGCGGGTCCAGCCGAGATGCTGAGATACTCACTTTACAGCGATAACTAGCCGTTGTTGTTGCTCTGGATTCGCTCCAATGCCTACCGCCGCCAAGAACTGCCAGACATATATGTCATCCCCCGAGTTAATTGAACCTCGGAAGATGTGACCCAGGGTAGGTTCAAGGGTGTCAAAAAGAACATTGAATTTCTCGCACCATTGGTGCCAGTCTCGCTCATCAGCTTGGCCAGCTTCCTTCACGATCTCAGCACGGCTGAGGAGCATCGTGAGGATACCTAGACCAACCTTTGTCTTGGCCACAGTCTGCACATGAGTCTGAACAAGAACCAGGCCTAAGAGTCCAATGATAATGTTGAACGGTGCCTCATTCACATACCCGAGGAGACTGGGCATAACTACTTGGGAGAACAGCTCGATCTCCTCCCGCACAGCGACTGGTGGTTGGCTTTCTCCAGACTGAAGTTGTCCTCGCCGAACAACGTCCAAGGAATCCAAATGTACGACGATCATGGTAAGGATAGTAACGCGCTGTTCCTGGTTAATCTGACGAAAGATCCTAGGGATTGCCTTTTTCCCCTTCGGATAGGACAGAAATGCGATGAAAGGGTGAGACACGGAAGAACCCTGAATGATAGGCTCCATGACCTTCAGGTTCTGCCATAACTTCTGGTTAAGCGATTGTACTCTTTTCCGCCACTCCATGTGTCTTTGGACGGTTTCCATATCAGCCTCATCCGAAGGCGGGGGCATGGTCCGTTCCACGTCCTCCATCTTCATTAAAGTGCTGTAGACGTTCTCGATATTGCCCAGAATCGTCTTCCTGTCGCTCGGACTAAGGTCGGCATGGGGTACCCTTCTCGTAGATCTAATTCCATCGGCACTTTCAGGACGTTTGATGTTAAGTAGAGGCTTGGGAGTCTTAGCATTGCTAAAGGAGATCTTTCCTAGACTACCTTCAATAATAAGTTGTTTATTCTTCGGCTTCAGTTTTGCCGCTTCCACTGCGCGCTGAACCTGTTGCTGCATCCGCTGCATGTGGTTGTCTGCCATCTGGAATTGCCGCCTACCACCTGGGCCGCCGGGCCGGCCCCCAGTTTGGAAGAGATAAGTCTGTGCGAAATGGCCAAGTGGTTGGTGAGGGTGCTGTCGCGGGGCACCCCGGATTTGGCTGTAGACTTGGTAGTAGAAGTCCTCCGATAGAAGCGCCTCAGGGTCGGGATCGCTGACATTGCCCGCAGCTACAAGTTGCTGCAGCTGGATGCGCGTGATAAAGTTCTTATCCTGAGGAGTCATTAAGCCATTTCCCTTGGAAAGGAGGAAAATTTTATGGTTGCGTTTCGCACGTTTGACCTCTTCTACCGAATAGGGTATGCGCGGCTCCCCTGAGAGATTTATGAGCTGCTGGGAGTTCGTGACGGCAGGTAGGCGATGTGATCCCATCGGAGAATGTGGTGGCTGTCGTTGTGACCGCAAGGGACCTGCATACCGTTGTTGGAGGGGAAATTGTTGTGGCCGGCTTGGATTCTGCAAAATCTGCTGGGGTACCTGCATCGGGATAGTGGATTGAGTATGATACTCCTTAGCAGGCGTCCGAGCCTGTTGCAAAACTTGCGACGGCGAGGAACTTGTTCCAAGCTGGCCCCCTTGATCTAGGGGCAGAAATTCAGACGGGAGTTGAGGAAGGTTCTCCGAAAGCGCAGGTATGTGCTGGCTATGGCGGACAGGTTGAGATATTTCCGTGAGCGGAAGGGAAGGCGCTGCTGGCTGATTTTGCTGCACTGATCGTCGACTTTGGGCACATATCTGGGCTTCGACCTCCTCCAGACTCAATATCTTCCTGGTAGGCATCACAGCCTGTACTGTGGTGTCCGCTGCCGGTCTCTGCTTCTGAGTCGTAGTTCCCCATACGCTCGACTTGGCTTGAACCTCGGGAATGAATCCGAGGTCGCTGTATTTCTCATATCCCGTTTTTTTTGGTCTCTGGGTTGTAATCATCGATGGTGAGGATAGTGGTTGCAGGGCGATAGTCGTTGGCAAAGGAGATAATGCCTTGGGATGTCCGAGGTTGTATCGTATTTGCTCTTCGTTGATCACATCCGACACCTGTGCCGTCTTCCCAAAAAAGTCGAAATCCTTGTCGACCGCCTCCGCTCCACCGAAGGTGTCATCGTTGAAGGCATCTTGGTCATCATCCAGCTGGTCTCCAAGTCCGTCGTAGGTATCTTCAAAATCGATTCTGACAAGGTAAAGTCAGTATCTATTTCGAGGCAAGGTCGTCATGAAATTGCAAACGCACGCATCGTCATCATCATCATTATCCTGCAGCCCCCCGGCTTTGCGAGCGACCTCGGCGAAGGGATCCGGGTTTTCAAAGATGCCGCGGGTCTCCCTTGCAAAAGCACGGTCCTTCGGCAGTGTGGTGTCAAAGCCGAAGAACGACATCACGGCTCGGTGAGAAAAGAAGAAAGGAGATAGGTGATGGACGCGATAGCTGCACCATGCGGAGCTCACTTTTGAGAGTGACGAACTCGAACGCTTCTTTGGGGAAAGGTGGCTCCAGTACCTACGGAGTGAGTTTCTGGTCCGAAAGCTGAAATTTGATGGCTCGATGCATTGCTTGGTTTAATATTAATAGTCCGATCATACTCTGGTAAGGGTAAGGTTATCTGCCATACAGTGCAGTACTGTACCTGGATGTAACTATGATATACCATTAGCTACCTAAGTTACAAGTTCGTTCTTCCTCGTAACAGTACGCTTCGGCTCGTACAGTATGGTATTATAGTATGATCGGCATACAGGTTTTATCGTCCCACGTGATGCAGGTAATCCGATAAGGGCGTTGCCCCTCCTTATCTACTGGTGTGCTCCGATTGTTACCACGTGAACTCACGACTATTCCTAGACTGGTAAAGTTGTTTCGTTAGATTACTAATATGAAGCTAAACCTCATATGGTAATAATGTATTCAACAAATCAACTCCGCGAAACACTTGTAGAATCATCACCGCCGCTTCATATACAAGAAGCCAGTGAAAGCATTAGCGGGGAACGAATACTCATTAAGCAAAGGTACAAAATCCTGCTGGAAACTTCAGTCATCCTCCCAATTCACTTCCATCATAGGTTCACAAAGATAGTAGTAAAATGTACTTGGCTTATCGTAGGCAAGCCCAGTAGTTACATACATAGGAGGATCCGAATCCTTTGACCACCACCATGGGATCTTCATACACGAGATTGTTGGAACTAAGATTATAGGTACGACCCGAATACTTTCAATTCCCGCCACCCGAAAAGACTGGTTTGTAGGTTCAAAGAGAAATGCCTTGCGAATTTTCCGGGAAGATGACTCGTTACTGACGGCGCTCAGTTGCCCCCGGAGATATCAAAGAACACGGTGCGGAAATTGAAGAGACGCTAAAGGCAAAGTCTACTACTCTTACAGATATAAATCCCGATATGACTTTTTGGATAAGTTCTGCAACCGAGCAAGGATGTTCTTTCCCACGCAGCTCGCGCACATCAATTCGCAGATTTAACAAACCCTCTACACCAATCTCATGCTTAGTTCTAAGACCCGCGACTAATTCCCTCTTCCTCCTTGGAAACTTGCACTCTTGCGACAGCATCCTTGCCTTCCGGGAGAGTGAGCGCGTGCATGGCTACTTCAAAGAGCTCGATGAGTGGGGTTGGGTTATCTACAGCAATAGGGGTAGACAGGTATTCGGGGATGAGCAATACTTCGGCTACACTACTACGAACTCTAGTGAAGCCAGCACAATCGACGCGGGCCAGCGGGGTACTATAGAGATGCGTCAGGCTAACAGGTGGGCGGCTCTCGCGTTCTTCTAGCAGTACGTTGAGCGCCGGGTGCGGATTGAAGGCTCGATTGAGCCCTCAAGCAAGGCAGAGAACGAGATATACTGGCGTACAAGGGAGCACGGTAGCCGGATAGGTAGCCGAGCAAGCTGGCAGAGTAAAGTGCTTTTGGTCGGCAGAGCCTGAAACGTTGCCTCCCCGTCAGCAACCGGCTCGCCAAAGCTTATCACACAATGACTAAACTTGCTCAGGTGTGACGGCCGCCGCTAACAACAAACGAAGGATATGGCGGCCCGATTCGAGGATATGCGATGAAATCCCTCTACCACCGTTCTAGGGCGGAGTGCGTACCGTGCCAGAGTCTATAGAGTTTTGGCAAGGTCAGCGCAGCAGGCTGCATGACCGATTCCGATACGAACGAGTCCATGCGATTGGGAATGGACTCGATGAAAGAGAGCCATTCGAATGGCGGATAGAAAGGTTGTCACCTTGATATAATACCCCTAGATTTGTATAATTTCCTTTAAAAGAGTTCAACACATCTGCTATGACACTACACAGCTCTTGTTCTTTAGATTGAAATGAATGTTAATGAGAATATACTAATGAACATCGGTTGCAATTACAACTGATGTCCCGGGTTTATGAGCGGTATATCAAACAAGTGCGTCTCAATTTACTTGTGGCTACACAGTCTGGGTCCTCTGTAAGTCGAAGACTCCTTATATGCGCATGCCTAGCCTGCAGTGTCTCGGCAGGAGAAGAGTGTGCTTCTTCAAACACCCAAGACATATGTCTAAAGAGCACCGTTAATTTCTATTGAATGGGGGGTAACCGAGGCAATAATACATCAATGCTTCTGTTTTTAATCAATCCCCTTTCCTCTCTATTGTCTTTGTTGCATTCCTCTTCCTTTCTGGCTCTTTCTTTTGTATGAATTTACTGATCTACATATGCGTAATCCGCTGAATCCTTAGTCGAAGAACGGGTGTTCGTTTTTATATATATAAATAAATACAATATTATCTTAAAGCAGCGGGGGGGATGAGAACTCAAAGACAGAGGACAATCAATTGCCTCTGCTTCATGAGGAATAATTAAACAAAATATTCCTAGGAGTAGCCATACATGAATTAATAAGGATCTTGAGGTCGACAATCCAGGGCGGAGCCCACCTTCGCCTGGATGCTTTCTTTATCTTGTTGTTTCACTCTTGTTTAGGCTTTTTGGTTCCGTACTTAGAGCGACTGGTCAATCGGTTCGCAACACCACCCTATATTTACCAGCGATTACCAGTGAGGATTACGCAGATTATGATAACGACGGCTAGAAGGAAACGATGACATACCAGATCTAATGCCCCTCGGACAAGATGGTACTTCACACCAGGGCAATCTTGTGACCGACCGCCGCGTACTAGGACGACGCTATGCTGCTGGACATTATGGCCTAGGAAAAGAGATGTTTTATTAGTTACTTTGCTTTTCAATTTTGCCTGATCCCCGACAAACCCAAACAGCGACCTCCAAAGCGAAGAGAAATGTAGACTGACCTTCACCAGGGATATAAGCCGTCACCACTCTCCCACTGCTTAACCTCACCCTAGCGGTCTTCCGCTCTCCCGAATTGGGCTTCTTCGGTTTCGTAATACCAGTTTTCAGACACACACCCTTCATCTCGGGCCGATTCACCAAAGCTGGAGACCGCGACCGTCGTGCCCGCTGCGCTTTCCGACATCCACGCCGTACCTGGTTGTAAGTCGCTTGGGGACGTGGCGTGCTTGAAAACCGGCGTGTTCCACTTGCTACTTGTGTAGCTAGTGTGGCAGATGGGATGCGAAAGGAGGTTTCGGAGGCTCTGGAATAGTTCGCACCTGTCGTGGTTCTTGGGGTGGAATTCTTCCAGGTGAATAATGTTGCGGATGATAATAACCGTCGTGATGGGTAGAAGGACGGTGACGATGATGACTGCATTCTCCGGGCGCTTGTCCGGAAGACAAGCCGGTAGGTATTCGAAGATAATGCCCCTAGCATTCTGGGTTGTAGGAGGTATTCCGGTATGGAAGAGTAGTTGCCCTTCACCTTGGTATGTAGGAAATTACCTATCATAGTATTCAGATAATAGATAATAGATAATATGGATGGTATACATAAAGCTCGGGCCAAGCCTAGCCACACGGAATTATAAATGTTCCGGCTACACAAACGAATCCACACTACAATTCCTTGGCACTGAACAGTAGATGCTAACTACCTAGGTACCTACTGGTAATTGGTTATAGGCTTACATACAAAATTACTAGTGCCCCACCATCTATAATGCCAAGGTAATAGCTTATTATTAGTTATATGAAGAAGTTTACTGTGTGCCAAACCTCGTTTGTCAGGAATCCCATCGCTTTGACAGCTTGCCTTGGCCCTTCTACGCATGGCTTTAGTATTTATACACACCTCCGTTGTAGTTGGACGCCGGTTCTTGAGGGTTTGATAGGAGGATTAATATTCGTTCGTTTGGACATCACTAGGGACTTCCCTCTTTGATCATGACCTATCTTCTATTCAGCTTCGATCTGATTAATTAAGGCATTAGTGTAGTACTGTCATGACCCAAAAAAATCAGCATATTGAGAGGAAACCGCGCAGCCGTAATCATTTATCTCCAAGCTAGTAATATATACGATAGGTGGCCAATTATCATGCTGGGCTTTCTAGAAGCGGAGAAGACACACAACGATGATAGAAATCACCTTGTCGAGGAGATGACAATAGTGTTGTTAGCGATGCCAAACGCATTTCCGGTTAGGGCTTAACAATGAGAGGTTTTCAAAAGCACATTAATAAATGCATAAAAGACTGGAGACCAGCTGGAGATCACCAACCCTTTTGGCCACGTGCCAGCTGCAAAGAAGCAGAACCTTATCAATTGAGTTCGAGTTCCCGATCGGTACCTAAATAAAAACTCCGAGAAAAGGAATGTCTTCGACTTCAAGGATGATTGGAAAATCCAAAAGTCTTCCGCCGGCCCTAGATTTGTCATTACTGCTTAATATTCGATTTATATTACCGATAATCTTCTTCCTTCTCACGATTCATAGAAATAAAACCTAAGTGAATCATGACATGCATGCAGGTTATAAATACAATCTTAGAATTTGTTTTACACGTGCAGTCGGGCAAAAGCAAGACATCATAAGATTTTTGAGGTCTTCACGTCCCTATACCAAGAAGAATATATGTTATGTTCTTAGGATATCCTACATACGTTAGTATATCCATTATATAGCCATCACGTGGAGAACATTGTGCTATAATGTGACACCACGTAGGCGGCACTCGTAACTTTGTATGTAAGCCTACTAGGTATGCTTGTGTTATTTGTGTTATTGGTATCTCTATCAATTCTTCATAACTTGTTATGGCGATAAGTAATACAAGCCTCCAAGACATCCATGCACCTGTATATCTTAATTGCGCTGCGTACATACTCCATTTTCGCGGCTGCGCTTGGGGCTTAACCATTTTCAAGTACCGGATTCGAAAGTACCTTGTATGATAGTAGTATGATAAAAATAATACTTACCCTTCTCCATGGTTGACTCAACTTAAGTAGTACGTACTAACTAACCAATACTGTATATTACTGTATACATGTCATACTTTTACTTTCATTAGGATAATGGATAATTCATTACCTAAGTTAATAATTTCATCAATCATCTTCCTGTTCCTTACATACATCCAGAGAGCGCGCAGATGCACCAGCCGGGATTCTTCTTGTGCATTTTGTGCCCCTTTTGTCGCTGGCTTGCAGGTGCTGACTAGCTCCCCCCCCACTTTCACTCCTTGTTAGACCAATCACAGACACGTGAGCCGATGTCAGCTATCAGCGTTTCTATTTGATTATTACACCACATCACGCCGCCTTTAACTAAAGCGTGTGTCTACTTCCCTTTTCTTTTTCCCTTCCTTCTGTTGATCGCGTCCTTGCGGCCGTCCATTCCTTCACCATCCCGATTATTGTTGGGTGCTATCTATCAATAGGTCACTCGTTTACTTTCGATTCTAAGCGGCTTCTTGTAGCCTGCATATTGATTCATTTGACTTTGTGTGCTTTGTTGTTTGCGACCGATCGGTTCATCCCCTGTTTAAGATCCATGCGAAACGACTCATCATGACAACCTGGTTATAGACACTTCGTCCAAGTCCATAACAATCTGGCAATCAACTAAAGGGGCATTGTTGTTTGGTAGCAGTTGCTAACTTAGTCGAGTTCCCAGCCTGAGAGAGAACCCATCAGTTGCCTGTTCCAAAGATGTCATCCTGTATCTCACTCGCTGGTACTACGACATGCCCAGCATTCAATACTTCCTCCATTTCAACAGATTCAAACCTAGTTTCACAATTGTACGTCTCCGTGATCCCTATGATCCGGTTGGAGCTGATGATTTGAGTAGTCCGTTCCTCGCCTATGTGTCGAATGTTCAGGAGTTTGATACCCAGCTAAAAAACTATGTCTCTGGAGACTACGTGAAGGAGAAGTAAGGAACGGCAGGTCTCGATTGCTGATATATCAAGTTAACTCTGGAATGGCTAGATATAACATTCTTCTTGGTTGCACGCAAATCAACCTCACCAACACCACGGACTACTATGCTCGATATACAACCAGCGTAATTTGTAATGGCATCGTGCAAAATTCGAAACAGCCCTGCGGGCTATCAAATGCAAACTCAATGCCCCTCTGCGCAGATACATGCGTCCGTCTACACTCTCTCTGCCAGATAATTTCGCGATAACGGACTGACTTTCGATAGGCACTGGCAGCTACAAGCGAGGAGGAAATTGCTGTGGACTCTAAATTATGCGGCACATCCAAGTCCGATTTCATGAACCAAATTCGCGCCGATTTCACGGTCTGCGCCCTTCCCGCCGATTCGCTCAGTGGGACCTGTATATCTGGTGCACAGAATGAACCTGACGAGTGTGGATATGGGCCAAATCTTTCGGGTCTGTGCAGTTATTGTGCGTCGAGCTCCCCCAATGCGACTGATTCGTGTTGCTCGAATGCAAATGCCCCGAGCCGGTGCATCAATGTTACCCTCCCTAAAACGACTTCTCTACCGCCTCTCTTTCCTCCCTCATCCACGCCGCAGCCTTCGGCATCCTTAAACTCGACTGGCGGTACCCAGCTTTCCGGAGGCAAGATTGCCGGTATCGTCGTAGGCTCGGTAGCCGGGTTTGCGCTTCTAGTCGCTCTGCTTGCACTTCTCTTCTTTTGCTTACGTCGACTCCCGCAAGAGGAAAATAGTATATTCAACAAGCCCACTCCTCAGCGAAAAGGGTCTCCCCCGATGCAGCAAACCACGGGAGTAAGTAGTCAAAAAGGTTATGAACTCATTCCGGGAGGACGCGTGGCACGAATGTCAGCTTTACAAGGTGATCCTGAAGATTCTCCACCCCGTCCCAGAGCTGTTGCCGCGATAGCTGGCCCTGCCAAATATAGCGACACCTCAGATTCAGAAGCTCTGACCACGAGTCCCGAAGGCGTGTCGAGGCGACCACCTGTGACCGGGAGGAGGAATGGCTCACTTTCCAGCGCCTCCGTTTTGGCTGGTGGTGATAATTCGCCACAGTCTGGGACTGGGGCGCTAGTCTCTTCGCCAGAGGGCGTTGCCAGCGGACAGTCAGAGCAACTACCTTACTTCAGGGATTATTACTCCCAGGAAGATATTCACCCGAACGATAAGGTATCTGTTCTCTGGGCGTACCAACCACGGGCGGGTGATGAATTTGAATTAGAAAGGGGCGATATGCTGAAAGTTGTGGGGATCTGGGACGATGGGTGGGCGACCGGTGTTCGCATCGATGAAAGAGCTGAAGACTTTGAAGACGGACACAATGCTCAACGTGACAGTGGTGTATCCAGCGGGTCAGGGAGACGAGGATCATCTCCGCCTAGAGGAGAGATTAAGGCATTTCCGGTAAGCTAATTCCGCGCTTTCCACAATACCCTCGAAGTCTCTTGGTTTATTACCTGTTGACCATACAACTAGCTTGTTTGCGTATGCCTTCCACAACACTGGAAGAAGATCATCGAGGGAGATGCGCCAGCGGAGGGTCGTTCCGGCAAACCGCCATCTTAAACATTCTTATTGATCTAAACACGTTTGATGCGGCATCATGTCCTGACGATTGTTTTCTACCATTTTAACCCCTTTTTTAATATCTTTTTTTTTCTTCTTATGCTCTTTGACGGTGTTGAAAACGGCTTTTTATTCTTTTATCCTTCTCTTTTGTCCTCTAGAAACCCCGGTTAGATCCGTTTTATGCTTCGGTGCCTCCTGCATGACAAGCATGCTACAAGCAAAATGTGTTTTGTGAACTCACCAGAGGTTTCATGGTGTGCATCTATTCTATTCATAGTATTATATTATCCCACCTGTTTATAGGATGTGCCGATGTGAATGCCCATTTCCACTAATGAGGCTTTGCCCTGCTTTTCGATATCGGTGGAGGCACATGTGCTAGGCAGTCCCGGGTGGCTTAGCAATACAAGTTTTACTTTATACCCAGTGATGCTATTTCCCTTGCCTGTGCTCTGAATTTCATCTCCGATAATCAAGGGGCGCCATAGCCTTTCTAATCTGTGACGCTGCTTGGTATGTTGAAATTTAATCGATTGTAATATGAAAATCCTGGGAAAGGTTTATATCTCGATCTGTGTAGGTGGTTTAGGGGCCCTTTATATCTCAACCAGCGGAAGGATTCTATTACTCTATCTAACTTGGATTTCTTTTATTGGTCCGCCTTGGCGCTCGGCAAACGAGTCTGAGGGCCTGAGACAATAATTTGGATATACATGAACTAATAATTATTATCACACCATCTTCCTGTTGAATTCGACACGGTATCAATTAAGGGGCTGTTCCACTCCGAAAGATTATTCCATTTTACAATAGGTTGCAGTACTTCTAAGTTCTTGCCCTATCCTTTCCATTTCAAACCAAAAGACAAAATATAGCGCAAATCAACTTCCGTCTTGACCCCAACTATGGCCAATGACCAGCTGCAGGCTCTCTCGGCTGATGGTCGCAATGGCGATCGATGTCAGTGACTCAGAAGAGCCCCCAGGACCCGAAAGAATCAACTTAGCCCATAAAGCCTGGAGGGACGCAAATGGGCAGCTATCTGTCGGAAAGGCAGCTCGTCTGTTCGGCATCAACGATACGACCTTACGAGCTTTCACGACTCCCTTCTCACCCATGTTGTAGCAATTCTGAGGCTTAATGTTGTATTTTTTATACCGCTGTCCGATATAATTCAAACCGATGGTGGAAAATTTCTGGGTCTTCGGTTCCAGCTGAAGTCGTAGCAATGCCTCCAGACAACAGGCTAGCCGAAGTATGGAATGATTGACTGTTGCCGGAGGAGAGTCAATTAGGATTTGGCTACCGGAGATGTCAAATGGGGCTGGCCTGTTCGGAGAGAACAACTCCGCGCTATGGCCATTGAGTTTCCGGTCGGAGAAGGCGATACAAAAGACCTCGGTATCCATTGGGCCACGCAATTGCTCTCGATCTAAAATCGAAGTTTGTCCCCGGTCTCAATCAGTTTCCAACACCGGTTTGAGTTATACCAGACGACCGTATAGAAATACGATACTAAGCCTTAGAATTGGTACAACATGGATGAAAAGGGCGTCGCGGTGGGTTGCATTCAAAAGGGTGAACTTCAGGCTTCGTACGGTCGTATAGTTGAATGCCGAACAAACAAAGCTACCTTTCTAATAAATAGCTTGCCCATTTTGTGTCCTTCCAGGCTTTCTGGGTCAGGTTGATTCTTTCGGGTCCTGAGAGCTTGGATAACAGTTGGGTCCAGACGGAAGTTGATTTGCGCTATATTCAAAAATGACTTGACATCTATGTGTCTGTCTCTCTCCGCTAGAGAATATGGTTCTTTCTTTCCTTGACTAAAGATTCCCTAAATTACGACAAGAACGTCAAGGTCCCTCCCTGTCTCCTCGTCATCGGTCTCCGTCACTGGTGGAATCACCCATACCTCAATTAAAGAATTCCCGATCTTTCAGTCTACCTTCAGCATCGACTCCTCTTCTGATCCGTCGAGCGGATGACCCCCCTCGTTGCAACAAGATTCACGTCTCGCTGATCTCGCGACTCATCATCCTAACCAGGGGGTTACATATACCACGTACGTCCTCCTTTAGGTGTTTCCCACTTCCAGCACGCTTCGTACCTCCGGGTCATCCGTCCGTACTTCATGTACTGCGTTATTCAGATGCGACTCTCCTGCACCTCCTACTACCTCGAATGGAAATCAAAACAGCGCCGCTCAGGGAACTTTGAAGCCCCTAAGTATGCAGGCATTGTAGGATCCTCTTCTTTTAAACCATGGCAACTCTACTTTTGGAAAGAATTATAATATCGGTAACTGTAGTTTAGACGCTGGATTTCATGATACTGGCTATTTGAATTAATACTTCCCGCATAATTTGGGAGAATCTCTGAATTGGCGAGTCTTGATGCGACCACAACTTATGACCACTTCCCTAGTTGTGTTTGGTACAAACATTATAAGCTCTATATGTAGGAACCGCTATTGGAAATACTAGGTGTCAATGCCATAAGCCTATCATACCTAACTAGCTACTTTATTGAACTTCTTTGCCAAGTCATATCTGATCCTCTATACCGATTCTCTTAGAGTCTTCTACATTTCCGATTTCTATCCTCTTTCCTACAAATAGCATTCCAATGCTTTGGAAGAGGCCAGTACATGAACACAGGCCACAGAGATAATATCAGACAAATAGGTTTAGACTGCCTAAAACCATACTAGATAGCCCAGCATGCCGTTCGTGGATGATCGAAGAGGAATTCATGTGAGAATTTCAATTTGAATACAAGGACCATAGAACCTACAACCCACCGAAGCCGTAATTGCTCCGTACAATATTATATGCGTGAGAGAGAAAAAAAAGAAAAAGGACATTAAGGATCATGATATAGGATAAACGCGTAGAAATGATTCAGAGTCTGGTAGAAATTTCGAACCGGGAAAAGGGGCCTTTCCCAGGGTGTACACGCTGCAGTCCCCCCGGGTACTAGTCCTGTGTCTGGATCTTATGGTCGCCTCTCACAGCTTCGGAATATGTTGGAGGAGGGATGGCGTCCGCTTGGGGTGCATTGCTGCTATTGCTTGCTTCCGGCTGCGGCGCTTGAGCGGGCCCCGCTGCTGGAACTGGGTATGGCTGAGGAGTATCAAATGCACCATAGTTTCTTTCTTCTGGGCGTGGGGCGCCGACAGGCTGACGAGAGACATAGTAGTATGTCACTCGACCTCGTTCCTCATCCTCACGACGTCGCGATGCATTCAATGGCTCATGGTCATTATGTTCGAGCTCATCACAATCTGGATCCGGGTATTTGAGAATAATGTACCATGCATGTAAGAGACCGGGGATGTAGCCGAGGCAGCAAAGAGCAATATTGATAATCGAATCGGCAGTGCAAATACCACATTTTATCCAAACTAATTGATTAGGATTAGTATGATGTTTCGAGGGAAGAAGGAGATAATAATAGGATGAGAAAAAGAGGAAACCAAAGAAAAGACAGCGGGGATGGCGACTCACCAGAGATAGGAGGGAAGAAGACGGCCAAGATGGCGAGGAAGACGTCAACGCCACACATTGCTCTGCCGGGAGGAGCTAGAGAAACTCGAGTCAGACAGGTGAATTTCACGGCAAAGCGGGACATGCAAGTCCGAAAGATCTAGAGAACCTGGTGATAATATAGATCAAAAACTGCCCTGGAGGTAGACATGACCCGAAGCAAGTCATAGTAGAGAAATATGGCAACCTAGAGCCTGAAACTTGCAATGAAGAACAGCCCCGTCACGTGCAAGCCCCATACATCATATGGTGTGCACATGCTTAGTCAGGCCCTAACCCCGGCAGGTGATAGCGTTATTATTACCTTCCTTCTTCTGCCTACAAGCTCAACTGTCATACATACATACATTTACTCATTCGCAAACTAGATCGTCTTCCTCCTTTCGGTCATGACTTGTTGTTAACCAACATCCCTTCAGCGAAATTATCATTTATCTATGATCTTCCATTGCTAGTGACTTACCATGGTATGCTATACCAAGCTACTTTAAAAAAAAAAAAAGCATTTCACAAGAATTCATCTATGAACCTCTGCAAGATAAATACAACATGAAAAATCTGCCATTGTCCCTAGCTCAAAGAAGAAATGAGAATGGGTAACAATTCTGACAATATGGGACAGTCTCTCCGCATTGTCCCTCCAGCCAACCATCCTTCAAAAACAAGCAACACCACCGGTCCTCTCCGCCAGCACGTTTCGGCGCCCTACTCCAGCAAAGGCGCCCCCTCCGCCCCGGGGCTCCCGGATACTCTCCGAAATAACATCACCCTTCCAGCCCCCGAGCCGCCCTCTTCTGCTTCCGCACAGATCCCACCACCAGTTTCCACTCATCCGCTCGAGACCCGTTTGCTGGCTTGGCGTTCGACGCATGATGCGATGAAAATGCAATCGCTGCGCCGCGTGTATGGCATGGCGGAGCCGATCCGGCGTGGAATGGAGCTGAAGATCGTCCGCGATGGCAATTTTCGCCCACAGCTGTTGGGTGGAGCAGTTGGGGGCACTATCCACGAAGATATCCTCGCTCTGGGAGGGAGAGATTGCGAGGTCGGCTGGGAGGATGTCTTTAGAGGTTTGTCCTTTTCCTTTCGCATCTTTGCGTACCATTACCCAGGAAGTGGGAGGGAGGCAAGATTTTTAGCGGGTGCCAATCATTGACGCTTCGATCTAGGAGACGAATTCCGAGAACCACCAAGCTTCCATGATGAAATGGAAAAGAGACTCAGGATGGACTGGTAGATTAGGTTTCCCTCAATTAATCTTCTTTCAAGCCGACAGAGAGCTAAAAAAGAAATTCATCTGGCCGATCCTTCCCCCTTTAACTATCCCTTTATCGATACAAATCTACAGTAAGAACAAGATTCTCTAACAAGCAATCAATCTATCCATTCCCCTAGGCATGGTTGATAGTCACAATTATCTAGACGTGGACAACTGGGGAGGTATTCATGAAATTTTTTATTAATTCGGGTTGTACTGTACTATCATAATGACACTAATCTGTTCGATCATGTCCCACAATCCTGAGCTATTCCCCGAGTCCTGCATAAATAGATAGATACCCAATATCCCGAGTGGCAAAAAGGGCTAGCATTCTGCCATAGCTGCCGGACGACAGTCGGATTATCTGCGTGTTTTCCAGCATACTACTCTTCAATGACACTACCGGTGAAGCAAGAAACAGACTCGGTTAGGTGTTGAATCCATCAATTCTGCATATCAATTGCCGTCTGGAGACGATGACAGGGGCGGTAAGGGATAATCGGCATCTCAGGGGGTAGTGGGTATAGATAGAAATGTGATAGTGTCAAGGCACCCCAGGGTATATTAGGTCCGAGAAGCAAAAAGGAAAGCCGCTGCGGAGTGTTCTCGTATATAATGATAACAAAACGACCTTAACCGGAGGATAATCGGATACCGCATGGTATAAATAGGCAGCCGGGCGAGAAAATGCGAAGTATGGATAAAGGAAACAGAAAGGTGGAGTTACAACACACCGTTATGCAAGTCACAACATGACTCAACTAGAGTGAATGAGGGCGGAGATGTGGGTAAGACAAGATCAGTCTATGACCAAGTCTCCCAAGTCACCGGTGAAAGTAATCATTATATGCATGTGACACGCTATGCAAGAAAGCAGCCTGGGCCTCAAGCAAAAGCATTCAATCCATAGGGAGTAATGAAATTCTGGAAATACAATCATAGACCTTAACGCCGTAAACTCACAATATTCCCAAGAGCCCAAGGAAAAGATACACTGCTCTTCGGGAATATGTGAGAATAGCAAATAGAAGAGTAACAATGAGACTCTCTTCCGACATCTGACACATGCAAGAACTCTGGTGTGTGAAAAGCAGTAAGGATCTGGGGTCCAGCAGAGCAATAGTGGCCATGATTAGAGTAGAAAAGGCCTCAATGCCATATAAATAGCATCACGCAAGGACGTCATACCAAGGCGAGAGATGGTCGTCTGTCTAAACACACCGTCTCTTATAAAATTATACATCGACAACGGGGACTTCTTTCACTTAAGTCTCGTTCACGAGGATGGTAGGCCTTTGACCCTTTCGCATCTTCTTCATCGACAATCTCCTGGGGCTTCACGGTCATATGAATAACATTAGGCGCATCACGGTTGAGCCTTGAGTCTAAGGTAAATCAGAATGGATACGCCAATATGATATAAAAATGAATGGCTTGGGAAAGGAGTGTACCTGAGAGTGGAGCTTTGTCATCTAGCAACTTCCCAAACCAAATCAAACGAATAGAACTGGGTGACGACGGACGTTGTTCCCATTCTATCCAATCAGTTAATAATATCCGCCATCTAGGAAACAGAGATCGAGTCCTTTGCCCTCAAGAGCATACCTGGGCGCCACTCTCTCCAGATCAATTCCTTGAGGTTATATACACTCATTTTAAAAGGATCATTATTTTCAACGTTGGTCCCACGCTTCCGCAAATACTTTCCATCAATCTTGAATGGATGTCTTGCGCCAGTGGTCAGGAGCAACGTTATAGCCAATGACGGCCCTGATTCCTCAGGTTCCTTCCCCGCAGGATTAAGCTGACTGGCCGATGTCGCCTCCGAAATCTGAGCCCCTTCTGGTCTATCCCTTTGAGTCGGCGGCCCAGTTGGCGGCGTTGATGAGCGTTCGACAGGGGATGATGGTAATTGGCCCACCCCAATTTCCCCAGCGCTGGAATCAGGATTTGCGCCCACACTCTGTGATGGCTTCTCCTGAGCTTCATCCCGGCACGTTGGTTGAGGTCCATCATCGGTAGCAGCGGGTTCTGCAGAAGAAGTAATTACATCTTCCTTCTTTGGTAGTTGAACGCCATCGTCTGTTGTGCTCCCTAGAAACTCGATTGGGCCAGGCTCAACCGACTCCGGAACCTCACCTGAGGCCATTGTCCAGATCCTATTCCAATAGCCTCCGTATTTAAGCAAGCGAACGTTGACTCCTTTATCGTAAGGATTGATATAGATAATCACCGAAAGAACGAATGAGAATGCCGGTATCGGACCCGGAGGCAATGGACGTTCCTTTTGACGTCCTCTGTTGGGGAAAGGCTTGAGAGAAGCCTAGTCGACGAGACGGAGTAGAGCAGAGAGTTGACGAGACCTTAGACCGGGGGCAGCGTCTGTGATGGGCATCTATTGCACCCCAGGCTGGCCCCGCGACACAAAGGCGATGTCAGGAGAGTGAGGGCATTTGAGAGGAAGGCAAACAGCTGGGGTAGATCAGCGTCGGGGGGAAGCCTTTCAGTACTAGCCGTCAATCAATAACCGGGGCGGCTAGGTTCACCACACAAGCCAATAATCTCATCAGGGTCCAGAGTGCTGAGTGGGCTGCCAAATTGAGACGCACATTCATAATTAATGATTACAAGGTAGGTAAGTTATGATGATATATATTATTATTACTCATTAGCTAAGTAGGAACATTTTATTTATACCTATTTATTATAAAAAAAATAAAAAAAAAAAAAACCAAGAGGTTAAGACGACCAGGGAAACAGCCGGAGAAGGGACCATTAAATTATCGCATTCACCTACATGCTATGTATCTAAGTAAGCATTTTTCCCGATCATACAGAGACAATGAGCAAGCCATTGAGTTCGATCATGATATGATACGATACATATGATAGAACAAACCCTCCGAGCAGAGTGGCCTGTGAGTAAGTAACTTCTAAAACGTTACGTTCCATGCAAGTCCGAGTGGTTGTCACCAAGCTCTATGATTTACTTAGTAAGTTACTAGTACTAGTACCATATTTAGTACTCTGATAATAACTTAAGTAAGCTGAGCACACTATCATAGTTCTCGGCGTTGCACGTGCTTCTCGTTTCTCAATAAACCCAGGACATCAAGGGACGAAGAATCACAAGTTAAGAAGTTACCAAACCTGAGACATCCCGAAGCCAAACCAGGATCATGATATGATTCGGGCCCTGCTACGTCCGGTGTATTGTTGTTAGAGGACGCTAAAAACAACTGAAATAAAAGTTTCAGCACATGATACAAAGCCTATATTCACACGGAACCAGTACACCTAACTCGCTTCACTCCGCCCTGGCTTCCCCAGCATGGCTAGCATTTTCTAGGGTAGTTAGCTTTGCGGCAAGCACCGCCGGTAAACCGACGCAACTCAACGTCCATGGGCTCACCTCACACCAAGCTTCGAATAACAATAATAAGCTGAGGATTCGGACAGATAGCTCGAATGGCTGGGACCCTACACCTGTTGTAGGGAAATGGCGGGTTCGAATCCTGCAGCTGAGTTCCTTTCCACGCCCACACGCCCACCCGGTCGCAGCGAAACCAGGACTATAGCTGCCCCAGTGTGGGGTTGAGGCAACCACTATTGGCCCAACAACACCCTGGATTTGAGGTGGAGTTACCGGTGCGGGTGTGCGGGTATACGGTGGCGTCATGGAAAACATATAACTCTACCGTGGCCACAAGAACACGGACGTTAAATACATACACACACACAATAATAATAACACCCGAATTGTCAATTACAGCTATCCATTTAAGGAATGATCTACCGCATAATCTAACAACCCAGTCCTAATTGTGTTGATTGACTAGAGAAAGCGAGGAGATTCTACGAGTATCAATATGCGATCCCTAGGGCCTAGCCCTACCGGTCATGACGTGGCTTGTATTTATCTCAGTTGACGACTCGATGGCGGGGCATCATACGGCACATAGAGCTAAACCATATATGGCTTAGGTTTATGGGGTGGCCTCACCTGGCCCACAACACTAGCAATTAACCAATAATCAGTCTTTAGGCGCCGGTTTGCAAAATAGAATAGTGTGTAGACTAATCCCGAAGGGAACGCTATATCAATTTTGATCTGGCGCTGTCCTGAGTTGCTAGCTAAGATAACCGTGTAGGATCCATACCATACAGGATATACCAGGACTTAGCAGTCAATCAAGTCACCGACTGGTTAGTTGTCCGACGCTTGACCAAATAAAGCTAGGGCCTCCCCACTCAAGCGACTTGACTTGTACTTGACTATATACTATAATGCTTAGTCATCATGCCTATGGTGGCAAACACTCACTTTACGGTTTGACGACCTGACCTCTTTTACATATATTAACACCACACCATAGAAAGATATTTCAAATATGACTCCGTCCTGTGAAAGAACATTGCTTTTATTATGATGACACTGATTCATATTTAAAACAATACCAAAGGGGATGCGTAGTACGCCTGGTAATTTAGGCACTTTTCTGACATGACAGGTGGGTCCACCATCCCTATTTTGTCATGCGCTAGTGCCATGTTTGGTATAGTTTCAATAGGCGCTAGTCTAATATAGGAAAAGCTTCCGTGTGTAAGTTACAAGGGTAGCTATTCCAATCGACTTGTTATAACTTATGACAGACTAGGGAAATAGGTCTTTTAATGGGATGTTATGGTGGCGGACACTCAAAAACGGAGGGGGGGACATTCATTTTTGATTAGTAATCCGTATTTTACACCGTAATTACATGTAACTGTAATAATACAACTAGTGTATTTTACGCTGGCGTGACAACTATACCAGTTGAGTCGACTTCTCACGCTA
>JAHQZX020003940.1:0-34916 GCA_019804575.2 Pseudotulostoma volvatum
AATTATTTTGTATGCGCTGTGGGCATTCTACGGGTGTGCATCTCGTAGGGCCGTGCACGTGACAGGGAATACGTTTAATAGACCGAGCTATACATATGACTATTGGAGAGCATGTCTAGAGTATAGCTTATTAGCATAGAGACGGCTGCTCTACTGTACGAAGAACAACCCTACATTTCTTTATGTATATAATATGGTAGTCATTAGGTTCTGACGTGGCACCGGAGGTGCCACTCCATTGTAAGGAATATAGGAAAAAAAGGGGAATAAAAAAGAAAAAGCGAGAAATAACCGACAATGAGTAATATGCTTGAGGCTCGCTGGGCACCCATGTGGGAAAAAGGAATTCGCTCTTAGATATAGCTAGGTGCCAGGAAGAAAGGACTAGATTAAAGGAAGCGAAAACCAGACTGGCTTTGACGGTTACTACAAATCCTCTCCCTCGCACCAATGTTAGTGCCCTTCTTAAGCACTGTTCTAGGACCTTCAAGCGTTTGCTATAAGAACCAGGAGCTCCTCGAGCAGGTTTGCAATAGCCTTCCGGGAGTGAAATTTCGGACTCGCTGTTATATCCAACTCCCAAGAGTCTTGCAGTGGTTTTGCGAGAATCGTGACAAGTTCTATTTCGTGCGGATATGGCCTCTCGTAAACGTAAATTCTGCTGTTCGTACCTGAAATCTGGATATCCGGATTCTCTTCGATATTTTGGAACTGCACTACAAACCCGTAATCTTCTATATCTTTTGGCCAAGTCGTGCAATGCTCTGCGATATCGTTAAATTGACTCGTTTCGAAAGGCAGCGCCTTGATGCGTTGATCGTGAACACATTCCAGCGCACGCTCTATGGTCTCTTCATCATCAAGACGAACCCTAACGGGCAAGACATTCATGCAGGGTCCTATGGTATCCTGAAGTGCAGGTTGAAGCATTGACCGTCCGGAGACAACTAACCCAAATAAAACGTCGGAGGATTTTGTCATTCTACCAATTGCGCATGCGCATAAGGCAGTAAATAAGGTTGCTGAAGTAACACCGTTGCGATTCTGTGGAGCAGAAGTCATTGCTTTAAGCCTGATTTCATCTTCAAGTTGGTCACCAACGGCGGAATCTCGCGCAGGCACTATATCAGTTTCTAAAGCAGTAATTTGAGAGTGGCTCAAAAGCGTTTGCCAGTATTTCCGCCCTGATTCTTGGAATCGTGCAATATGCATTATATAACCGGCGAACTTAGGGATGACTACTGGCTCCTGGCCTTCATAGAATGCTGCCAAGCAGGAGAAGATCCGTCCAAGACTGAGACCGTCATACTGGGCATGGGATAGTCGGATTGTTAGACGTACTTGACCCTCTGGGGTATATGTTATAAGAAAGCGCGTAAATGATCTACCTAGCTTTAAAGGCATTTGGAGGTCTTCATCGTAAATACTTTCTGAAAATTCTGCGAGGTCCTCCCTCGTCTCGTAGACATCGATATTTGGACGAAGCTTCCGCAGCACAGCTTGTAGGTATCGACCCTGAGCGTAGATAAAAACCGTTCGCAAAATGTCCAGATAGTCCCACAACTTCGTACAGCTGTCGATGAGGCGTTGAACATCTGTCCCTGTCTGCAAATTTATAAAGAAGTGACGACATCGGCCTAGGATTCTTGTCAGAGCAGCGGAAACACATTGGCCCTGAAAGTAAGTCATGGGTAAGACATCAATAACTGTCTCCTCCGGATTGTCTAAATAAGGAAGCACATCATTTCGTAGGAAAAATTGTAAATCATCACCGGGAGCGATGAGCGAGAAAGGTTCTGGATCCTGGTATGAAACAGACTCCCCTTGTACCGACAAGGCCAAATCAGAAAGTCGAGGCTGTTTGAGCACGTCTGCAACAGTCAGTGCCAAACCTTGACTTCGAGCTGCCCCAACTAGCCGCATTGCCCCAATTGAGTCGCCGCCGATTTGTAAGAAGCTGTCATCCGCGCCTATACTGTTCGGGTCAATACCGAGGACAGAGGCCCAAAGCTGCTGCAGCTGCCGCTCCGCTGCTGTTGATGGTTCTCGCCGCTGGGCTCGCGACGGATTCAGAGCTGCAAGCTGCTCCAGTGTCATAGACCTGCCCATCTCCTGTAGCCTTCGACGGTCTGTTTTCCCCGTTGCTGTCATAGGTATCTCATCAATTGGAATATATGCAGATGGGATCATATACGCTGGAAGTTGATTTATCAACCGTCGCTCCAACCCTGTTGTAAGGTATTTAAGGCCCTCGCTGACTTTATCACTGGGCTCATTCATGTCTTTGCCAATAGTAAGAAATACCACAAGCATTGGGTTGTTGCTTTTATCTGGCCTAATCACTTCTGCCACAACACTCATGGTTTTTCCTTTGTCTTCGAGAGCCCGACGCACGTGATACTCGATTTCGCTCAGTTCCACCCGTTGTCCACGAATCTTGACCTGCGCATCCTTGCGACCAACAAATACAAGTGTGCCATCAGAATTATACCGCACCAAATCACCAGTCTTGTATAGTCGGCCATGTCGTCCTGCATAGCCCGGTCCACCATATAGAAGCCAAGGTGGGTCTTCTACAAAGCTTGCCGCAGTCTTTTCGGCATCTAACAGATATCCTTGTCCAACGAGTGGCCCTTCAATCCAGAGTTCACCAATGGCTCCAAGAGGAACCAGTGTTCCCCCATCAGTAGAGTCAGCTACCCAACAGTTGACTCCTTTTCCATATCCAATATCTACGGCAGCTATGCTGTCAAGATCGATCAAGGAAATTGCACTATTCACTGTACACTCTGCCGGACCATAGGCGTTGATGACTCTCGCTGTATCTGCCCATCCTAAAAAGTCGTCTTTTTTAAACGGCTCACCGCCTAAAATCAATGTGTGGAAGCCTTGTAATTGTGATGGCTGTAGCATTTGTGCAATAGATGGTGTTAGGTTTGCCATGTTTGCTCTAAGTGCACAGATCGAGTCTGCCATATCGTCTCTTCTGTCATTATTCGATGGGATACAGAGGCAGCCTCCTGCGGAAAGCGTATGCAAAGCATTGGACCATGCAGCATCAAAGGCGTATGATGCAAAATCATAAACCCGTGATGTACAGCTGAATCCCAATGCATCCTGCTGGTATTTAATAGCGCTGGCAAAGTTTGAATGTGTAATTATCGCTCCTTTTGGCGTCCCAGTGCTACCAGATGTAAATACCACATACAGTGCGTTCCAAGGCTTTACTGCTGGAAAACTGTGATTGATAGCTTTATACGGCTGTTGTAATGTCGTCTCTGACACAATCACAGGCGTTACATGAGCAGTAAGCCGGCCACTCAAGGCCTCGTTAGATTTCGAACACAAAATCAACTGTGGTTTTGTCTGTTCCACAATGCTGCGAAGCCGGCTTTCGGGCAGACTTGAGTCCAGTGCCAGGCAAGCGCCGCCAGCCTTCATAACTGCCAGCATTGAGATGGGCATCCACATCGACTTCTCAAAGCATAGTGGTATAATCTTATCAGGCCCAACTCCAAGCTCAACTAGATAATGGGCTAACTGTGTTGACGATTTGTCTAGCTCCCCATATGTCAGCTCCCCGTCCCATGCACATATCGCCGGTTCATCTGGCTGTTTTCGACAGATTTCAGCAATAAGCTCATCAACGCGCAAATGCACTGCCTCCGGCACTGTTGCATTCCTTGCCCAGATATTTCGCAAGTCTTGCTCGCTAATAGTTTTGATTTCCTTAACTTTTATTGTTCGTTCTTTATTGCACATTTGCCGCAGAATTTGCTCTAGCTGTTGCGAGATCCTTTGCACTTGCTCATATTCAATAATCTTCGAGTCGAAGCTAAAGGAGAGCTGTAGTCTTTGTGCCTCAAGCTGGCATACCAATGTAAGAGCGTATGTGCTAAAGCTGCCCATGCCGTCCCTACCCTCGGCTTCACCCGTTGTAGGAAGAAATAATTCGTCATCATTTTGCGCTTGATCTAGCCATGACACTGGCTGCACTACCAGCAGCGTTTGAAACTGGCTCCCTTGCTTGATATCTGAGTTCAGTCGCCGGATCCGCTGGAGACCTGATTGCTCGAAAGCCGTCATCTCAGTCGCTTGGCTTTGCACCTGCTGCAGAAACACGTCTAAAGTACCCTCCAGGTCAACTTGAATGCGTATTGGCACCGTTGCGATCGTTGGTCCTATCATTAACTCAATTCCAAGCACAGCTGCTTGTCGTCCCGTTACTGTTGCTCCAAATATCACATCACTCGAGTTAGTATAACATGCTAAAAGGAGCGACCATGCTGCTCGCACTGCCGTTGGCGCAGTAATGTCGCTACGGGGCCACTGAAACTCCGAAATTTGATATTGTAATTTGCTTTCTGCTTGTGGCTCGTATCCTGGAGTTAGTAATGCTGGGAATAGGACGGCTTCGGAGTTTGTCAGTTGGGTTTGCCAATATTTAGCAGCACTATTCTCATCGATATCGGTGATATACTTGATGAAAGATTGGAAGGGAGCCAAAGTCTCTCTTCTCTCACCATTATAGGTCTTCCGAATCTGTTCCAGTAGTAATAACATAGACCACCCATCATATAAGGCATGATGTAAAGTTAAAACAAAGTAGTATTTTTGCTCCTGAATGTTGTTAACCAAACCGGAGCGGGTTAGAGGCAAACCCAAGCTTATTGGCAACTGATTATCACCGCACACATACGCTTGAAGACTATTGCCGGTGAACCAATGCGTTTGTTCTTTTACTACTACTTGCATTAGCCCTTGATGTGGCAAGTCGACAATTCGTGTTCGTAGAATATCTGTCGTCGCAACAACATGTTCCCATGCTTCCTTGAATCTGTCGATATTAACGGTCTCACATAGCTCTAGCACGCTCCTGCCAACATAGTCTCCAGGACGCCGGGCTGTCATAGCGAGAAGACCTTCCTGTAAAGGTGTGCATGGAAATATGTCTTCAATTTGAGATGCCTCAAGACCGCATAGAGTAGCTGCCTGCATGCGTGCATCGCTCTGAGTTGGGTTGCTTCGCAGAAGCGAGAAAGGTTTAACTATCTCAAGAGTATTCACCGCCCCCGTCTTCAGGATTTTTGCTAGCTTGCTGAGACGTGGCTGCTTAAACACGTCTGCAACGGTTAATAACAAGCCTTGATTTCGGGCCGCTCCAACTAGCCGCATTGCCCCGATAGAGTCGCCACCAATCTGTAAAAAGCTATCGTCTGCACCTATGCTGCTAGGATTAATGTTTAAAACCGACGCCCAAAGCTGCTGTAGCTGCCGCTCCACCGCCGTTGATGGCTCTCGCCGTTCTACTCGTGATAGATTCAGAGCTGCGAGCTGCTCCAGTGACATTGACCCCCCAATTTCTTGCAATCTTCGCCGGTCTGTTTTACCCGTTGTTGTCAGAGGTATCTTGTCGATTGGAATATATACGCTTGGGATCATGTACGCTGGAAGTTGATCTACCAATCGTTCTTCTAACCCTGTGGTGAGATATTTAAACGTCTCGCTCACTTTATCACCAGGCTCGTTCGGATCGAGGCCAGTAGCAAGGAATGCCATAAGCATGGGGTTGTTGCTTCCATTCGGCTTGATCACTTCCGCCACAACGCTGGCTTCTCCATCTCCAAACGCATGACGCACATAGTGTTCAACCTCACCCAACTCCACCCGTTGTCCACGAATCTTGACTTGTGCATCCTTACGACCGATGAACACAAGTGTGCCATTAGAATTATACCGAACTAAGTCTCCGGTCTTGTACAGCCGGCCATGTCGTCCTGCATGACCCGGCCCACCACGTAGAAGCCAAGGCGGGTCTTCTATGAAGCTTGCTGCAGTCTTTCTGGGGTCTGACAAATACCCCTGCCCAACAAGTGGCCCCTCGATCCACAGCTCGCCAACGGCGCCAAAAGGCACTAGTGTTTGCCCATCAACGGGGTCAGTAACCCAGCAATTGACTCCTTGTCCGCATCCGATATCTATGGTAGTCATGCTGCTAAAATCAACCAAGGAGGTTGTATTCTTAACTGTACATTCAGCTGGACCGTAAGTATTGATAATCTTTGCCGTACTCGCCCATCTCAGAAAGTCGTCCTTTCTGAATGGCTCACCGCTTAGAATTAAGGTATGGAAACCTTGCAACTGTGACGGCTGTAGCATTTGCGCAGCGGATGGTGTTAGATCCGCCATGTTCGCTCCAAGTGTACGGATCGAGTCTGCCATGTTATCTCTTCTATCTTCATTTGACGGGATGCAGAGACAGCCTCCTGCGGATAGTGTATGCAAGACATTAGACCATGCAACATCAAAAGCATAGGACACAAAATCAAAAACCCGTGATGTACAACTGAACCCCAATGCATCCTGCTGATACTTAATGGCACTAGCGAAGTTTGAGTGCGTAATTATCGCACCTTTTGGCGTCCCCGTGCTACCAGATGTGAAAACAATATATAACATATTGTAAGGGCTTACTGTTGGAAGGCTATTATTGACGGCTACACATGGCTGTTGCATTAATATCTCTGGCACGGCAACAGTTACCTCACCAGCAGTTAGCCGATTACTTAAAGCCTGGTTGGCCCTTGAAGATAGGATTAAGCAAGGCCCTGTCTGTTGCGCGATGTTGTGAAGCCGGCCCTCAGGTAGACTCGAGTCTAGTGCCACAGAAGTGCCACCGGCCTTCATCACCGCTAGAATCGCGACGGGTACCCACATCGACTTCTCAAAGCATAATGGGACGATCTTATCAGGTCCGACCCCAAGCTCGACTAAATGATGAGCTAGCTGTGTTGACAGGTTATCCAGTTCGTGGTACGTCAGCTCCCCATCCCATGCACATATCGCAGGCGCATCTGGCTGCTTTCGACATGTCTCGATAATAAGCTCATGGACGCACTGCTTGATAGTCGGCAACACTGTGCTATTCCATGCCCACAATTGTTCTCTTTCCACATCTGTTAACACCTCCAATTCTTGTATATAGGTCTCCGGGTTAGTGATTATTGCAGAGATCGCTGCACTTAAACAGCTCGCTAGCCCTGTTGCCTGCTTCTGTGTTAGACATTTAGACTGGAAATCTATTACAATGCTAATTGTAGTACTGTCGTCTGTAGCATTAATGGCTATTTCATACTACAGAGCAGTTCATGATCAGCTTCTACTATTGTGTAATCGCATGCTTTGACCTTTTAAAACTTACCTCTGTTGGGTCAAGCCCTTCCTCATGACGGAAAGTGATATCAAAAGCAGCAGTTTCATCCTTCCCACTAGCCCTTTGGAAAGACAAAACGGTATTAAAGAGTGGCGATGAGCCGAGTTGGAGAGCCCGGTGAACACTGGCGATTGGGAATGTTTGGTAGGGCAAACAACGAATATAGTCATTCTGGACCTCCTTCAACGTCTGAAGCACGGTTCGTGGTTTATCAAAGTGCACCCGACATGTAAGCATATTGATTAGTGGGCCAAAAATATTTTCGACATTTCTGACAGGAACATCACGCCCCGAGGAGAGAGTGCCAAAACAGGCTGTTTTCATTCCAGAATACCGACTCAGTACCAGTGCCCATGCGGTCTGGATAATGGTTGCGGGTGTAACCTCCCACTTTGCACAAAAGGCATGTATCTTGTCTGTTTTAAGATTCGGTACTTCAATAGTCATATCGCTACCCCAGCAATCACGGTCTTCTACTAACTTAGGAAATAAACATGGCTCAACGTCAACAAGGTAGTCTGTCCAAAAATCACGAGCAGCGTCTTGCGACTGTTGTTCTAGGTAAGAGACGAAATCGCTATATGATACACCGTCCGTGTCAAGCCCGCCGCTATAAGCTGCCTGGAGGTCGTGGAGTAAGAGATCTTTTGAATAGCCATCTATGATAGTGTGGTTTATGTCAAAAAAAAGATAAACTCTTTGGTCATTGAGCTGACAGATAGCGAGATGGTGCTGGAGGTTATCTTTCTGTCTGCTAACTGGATTGTAGTGCTCCCGGAATTCCTCAATGCTAAGAGCGTTATCCTCGCTACGGAAGTAGCTGACGCTCGTTGTTGGATCTTTAAGGACAACGTGCATAACTTGAAAGCTTCCCGGGAAATTATCAAGGAGGAAAGCGCGCAGTAGTGTATGCCGCCTAACAACAAGATTCCATGCCCGGTGTAACCTTCCAACATCGACCTGTCCCTCATCTGAATTCGCAATGACCTCGACTTTGAGACATGTTCGGTAGGCTCTCGGATCCTTAACTTGGCTGATTAAAATTCCTTCCTGCATCGGTGAACAAGGGAAGATATCTTCAATATCATCAATCCGTTCAAGACCTAGCCGTGGCAGAATACTATCTCTAAATCTAGAGATATCGTCATATGACTTGAAAGCCATCGGAAAGTCGGTTAAGGTCCATTCTAAGGGCCTTTTATTCAGGAGACTAGCTGCCTCTACAAGTGTCGCTTCATACTGTTGAACCCAGGCCCCAATCTCCTGTTGATGGTGCATGTCCCTATGGTAGGCGATTGAGATAGTGATGCAGCCATTTTCCACTTCTACAAAGATTTCAAATAGCGTAAACCTTTTCATTTTTGAGAGAGATACGGGATTACATCCCTCCGGAAGCGGTAAATTCTTGAAGAATGCATCGGTACGTTCAAGCTGCTGATACAGCCCGGCGAAGTTGAACAAGATTTCCACGGGAAATGCCGATGAAAAGGTTTTCGCCTTACTCTCATCCACAAAGTTGGATACAAAGTATGACCAGCCATTCTGTGATAAATTACGAACGCAGTCTTTTGTTTGACGGACTGCATCGAGTACGCCGACATCCGGACTTGTACAGATCTGAACGGGGAACATAGTTGTAAACCAACCTACAGTTCGTGAAATGTCTATTGTGTTATCCCATGGCTCACGACCATGGCCCTCGCTAAAAACTGCGGGAAGGTCGCGATCAGGAAACGCAAGGCTAAATGAATAGATAAGTGCTGCAATTAGAAGCTCGACAGGTCGAGTCTGGAAAGCATCATTGCAACTGCCGAGAACTGCTGAGGTAACGAACTCATCGAGAGTGATATGTCTGGTAACAACATCTTCCTGCAAATTTTCTTCACAGTTAATGCCCCAGTATGAGTGAAATGGTGGCCGAACATCGACCTGCAAGATATCCTTAAAGTCCAAATGCTTAGCTGCGTAATCAGCTTGCATAGTACACCAAGTCTGGAAAGGTATTAATGGTGGAGCGGGTGGCGTCCCTGAGACAAGGAATTCTTCAAGGTCTTTCAGGATTACCCGCCATGAGACCAGGTCAACAACGAGATGATGGATGGCAAGGAATAGAATCTGGCTATTGTCATTTTCAAACAGCACCGCCTCAAGGAGTGGTCCCTTCTCAATATCAAAGCCGTTTCGACACTGCTTAATAGTTGTAGCCATATCATCGTAGCCTATAGACTCTATGTAATGGATACGGAAGGAGTTACTAGTGTCATCAGTTATATACTGTTCCCATTTACCCCCTTGAGCTTTGCTAAATCGTGCCCGTAATATGGAGTGGCTACGAACAATCGCATCAATAGCGTTACCTAAAGAAGCAGATGTAATCTTTGAACGTAGTCGGAGAAGGAAACATTGGTCGTAAGACACGGTAGGATCAGGCTGAAGCTGAAAGTAAAGCTGCTGGACTGGACTCAGCTCGAATGGCTGTTCTAATGCTTCTTGCAAGGCTACTGTACTATGAAAGTGCTGGCTGGATGGTAACCCTTGTACAAGGCGTGAAATGGTCTTCTCTCGAAGGATGTCGCTTGTTGAGATATTAATAAGCGAAGATCGTGCAGCCGCTGAGACTTGCATAGCGGTAATAGAGTCGCCACCTAGGCGCAAGAAGCTATCATCAATGCCAATGCTGGAAGGGTTGATATTAAGGATGTGAGACCAAAGTTTTTGCAGTGTACGCTCAGTCTCGGTTCTCGGTCCACGCTTTTCTTGCTGCATTGGACTGCATAGTTCGGCGAGCTGCTGAGATGAGAACAATGAGCCAATTTCTCGCAGCTGTTTACGGTCTATTTTGTCAGTCGCAGTTCTTGGAAGTTCCTTAATTTTAAAGTAAACGGCTGGCACCATGTAGCTAGGTAGGCGATCAAACAGCTTGTTTTCTAGAGCGGTAGGCATGGTAAACACTTGAACTGCAATGGAGTCGGCAGATCTTCCACCTTGGCTACCTACTGGCTCTCCTGCACTGCCGTCTGGCACATCATCGAGTGCTAGAAAGGCTGCGAGAAGCGTACGCGTGCTTTCGCCAGCTGGCATGATTACCTCAGCTGCTAACTGGAGGACTTGCGGCATGCACTGCTGGATATGATGTTCGACTTCACCCAGCTCCACGCGCTGCCCACGAATCTTGACCTGTGCATCCTTACGGCCAATAAACACAAGTGTGCCATCTGAATTATATCGCACCAAGTCTCCGGTCTTATACAACAGGCCATGTCGTCCTGCTTGACCTGGTCCACCATGTAGAAGCCAAGGTGGGTCTTCCACAAAGCTTACCGCGGTCTTTTCAGGGTCTGACAAATACCCTTGCCCAACAAGCGGTCCCTCGACCCAGAGTTCACCAATAGCACCAATGGGAACCAGTGTTTTCCCGTCAACATCGGTAACCCAGCAATTGACCCCTTTTCCACGCCCAATATCGACGGGAGCTTTGCTATCACGGTCAATCTGGGAAATTGCAGTATTCACTGTACACTCCGCCGGACCATAGGCGTTGATAATTTTTACAGTATTTACCCATCCCAAAAAGTCATCCCTTGTAAATGGCTCACCGCCTAGAATCAATGTGTGAACACCGGGAAGCTGTGACGGCTGTATCATCTGTGCAGCAGATGGTGTTAAATTCACGGTGTTCGCTCCAAGAACATGAATTGATTCCACTATGTTGTCTCTTCTATCATTGTTCGACGGGACACAAAGGCAGGCCCCCACGGAAAGCGTGTGCAATGTATTGGCCCATGAAGCGTCAAAGGCGTATGATGCAAAGTCAAATACCCGTGATGTGCAGGTGAATCCCAATGCCTCTTGTTGATACTTGATAGCGCTAGCGAAGTTCGAGTGTGTGATTATCGCTCCTTTTGGTGTCCCAGAACTGCCAGATGTGAAAACGACATATAGCGTATCACGAGGGCTTACGGTTGGTAAGCTATTAGTAATGGTTGTGTAAGGTTGTTTGACAAGTATTTCAGGCACAGCAACAGCTACCTTTTCGGCAGTTAACCGACCGCTTAAGGACTCATTTGTCTTCGAAGAAATGATCAGCTGTGGATGTACCTGTTGCACAATGCTTTGAAGCCGGCCCTCAGGCAGACTCGAGTCCAGTGCCACAGACGCGCCACCCGCTTTCATTACTGCCAGCGTTGCAACAGGCATCCACATTGATTTCTCGAAACATACAGGCACAATCTGGTTGGGCTTGACCCCTAACTCAACCAGGTGATAGGCTAGTTGGGTTGACAGCTCGTCTAGCTCCTTATATGTTAGCTTCCCATCCCATGCACACACCGCGGGTGCATCTGGCTGCTTTTGACTTGTCTCGGTAATAAGCATATGGACACACTTCTCAACAGCCAGCGGTACTGTATTGTTCCACGTCCATAATTGTTCTCTTTCTAAATCTGTTAACACCTCAAGTTCCTGTATATAGATTCCTGGATTAGCAATTATTGCGGAAATTGCCGTGCTCAAACAGCCCGCTAACTTTGTTGCTTGCTTCCATGTTAGGCATCTAGCCTGGAAATTCATTGTAAGCCTAATTGTCGTACCGCTATCCTCGGCACCGATGGCTATATCATACTATACATCACAATTACTTTTAGCTATCACTTTCTGATAAATAGCGTACTTCATCGCTTGAACTCACCTCTGTTGGATCGAGTTCCTCCTCACGATTGAAAGTGATGTCGTAAAGCAGTGTGCTACCCTCTTCTCCAGTCCTTTGGAAAGATAGAATGGTATTAAAAAGCGCCGATGAGCCAAGGTGAAGAGCCTGATGAATACTTGACAGAGGGAAGGCTTGATATGGCAAGCTGCGAATATAGTCGCTTTGGGTATCCTTCAATGCCTGCATCACAGTTCTTGGTTTATCAAAGCGCACCCGGCACGTAAGCATATTGATCAGTGGACCAAAAATGTCTTCAGCGCCCCTGACAGGAATATCACGTCCGGAGGAGAGAGTGCCGAAACATGCTATTCTCGTTCCAGAATATCGACTAAGAACTAGCGCCCATGCGGTTTGTATAATAGTTGCTGGTGTAACCTCCCATTTCGAACAAAATGCGCGTATCTTGTCTGTCTCAAGATCTGGAACCTCAATAGTTGTGTTGCTACTTTCGCGGCCGTAACCTTCTACTAAAGCAGGGAATAAGCATGGCTCGACATCAGCCAGATACTCTTTCCAGAAATTACGAGCAGCATCCTGTGGTTGTTGTTCGATGTATGAGATAAAGTTGCCATATGATACACCTTCCACGTCGAGTTTACCGCTATAAGCCGCCTGAAGGTCACGAAGTAGAAGATCTGTTGAATAGCCATCTATGATGGTGTGGTTTATGTCAAGGAAAACATAAACTCTTTCATCATCAAGCTGAAAAATAGAGAAATGGTGTTGAAGGCCGTATTTCTGTTTGCTAATCGGATCGTAGTGCTCTCTAAAGTCCTCGATGCGAATAGTGTTGCTTTCACTTTGAAAGTAGCCGATGCTCGGTGCTGGATCTTTAAAAACAACATGCATAACCTGGGCACTTCCAGGGAAGTCATCTACAAAGAATGCACGTAGCAGGCTATGTCGCCTAACTACAATATTCCATGCCTGCTTCAGCCTCGTGACATCGACCCGTCCTCCATTTGGAACGGCAAGAACCTCCACTTTAAGACATGTTCGGTAGCTTCTTGGATCCTTGGCTTGGCTAATTAAGATTCCTTCCTGCATTGGTGAGCAAGGAAAGATATCTTCAATGTCGTCAAGCTTCTTGAGGCCAAATCGTGGCAAAATACTATCTCTAAATCTAGAAATGTCATCATATGACTTGAGAGCCATCGGAAAGTCGGCTAAGGTCCATTCCAAAGGTTTGTCATTCAGGAGATCAGCAATCTCCATCAGTGTAGCCTTGTACTGTTCAGTCCATGCCGAAATCCTTTGTTGATGGTACATATTGCTATGATAAGAGACAGAGACAACAATGCAGCCTTTTTCCACTTCTACGAAGATTTCGAATAAAGTAAACCTTCGCATTTTTGAGACAGATGCAGGGGTGCACCCATTAGGGAGTGGTAGATTCTCAAAGAATGCATCACTACGCTCAAGCTGCTGATATAACCCGGCGTAGTTAAACAAGATTTCCAATGGAAACATCGACGAAAAGGCTTCTGCCTCATTTCCACTCACAAACTTAGATGTAAAATATGACCAGCCTTTGTGTGGCAAACTACGGACCCAATCCTTGGTCTGACGGATTGTTTCGAGCAGGCCAGTATTTGCATGTGTGTGGGTTTGCAGAGGGAACATAGTTGTAAACCAACCAACTGTCCGCGAAATATCTATTACATCATCCCATGGTTCGCGGCCGTGGCCCTCGCTGAAAACACGGGGAGGGGGGCGATCAGGAAATACCAGGCTAAATGAATGGATGAGAGCAGCAATCAGAAGCTCGACAGGCCGGGTCCGGAAAGCGTCATTGCAACTGCCTAGGACCGCCGAGCTAACGTATTTATCAAGGGCAACACGTTTGGTAACAACGGCCCCTTGCAAATTTTCTTTGCAACCAATGCCCCAGTATGAGTGAAGAGGTGGCTGAACATCGGCTTGCGGTATATCCTTAGGTTCTAAGTGCTCGGACGCATAATCAGCTTGCATATTATACCAAGTCTGGAAATTTATTAATGGTGGAGTAGGTAATATCCCCGAGACAAGAAATTCTTCGAGGTCATTTAGAATTACCCTCCATGAGACTAGATCGATGACAAGATGGTGAATGGCAAGGAATAGGATCTGGGTATTGTTATTTTCGAACAATACTGCCTCGAGAAGTGGCCCTCTCTCAATATTTAGGCTATTGCGACACTGCTTAATAGTTGTAGCCATGTCATCGTAATCTATAAATTCCACGCAATGGATGCGGAAGGAGTTACTAGTGTCATTGGTTATGTACTGTTCCCATTTACCCCCTTGGCTTTTGCTAAACCGTGCACGTAAAATGGTGTGGCTGCGGACAACAGCATCAATAGCTTTGGTCAAAGAGGTAAATGGGACGTTTGTACGTAGCCGGAGGAGGAAGCATTGGTCATACGATATGTTGGGGTCGGACTGAAGCTGAAAATAAAGCTGTTGAATAGGACTCAACCCGAATGGTTTTTCTAACACTTCCTGCATGATTTTCGTGTTGTGTAAAGGCCGATTGGATGATTGGCCTCGTACTAGGCGTGAAATGGTCTTCTCTCGAAGGATATCGGTTGTTGAAATATTGATATGCAAGGACCGTGCAGCCGAGGACACCTGCATAGCAGTGATAGAGTCACCACCCAGGCGCAAGAAGCTATCATCAAGGCTAATGCTAGAGGGATCAATGTTGAGAATGCGGGCCCAGAGATTTTGCAGCGTACGCTCAATGTCAGCAGTTGGTGCGCGTTTCTCGTCCTGCAATGTACTATGGAGTTCGGCGAGCTGTTGAGCGGAAAAGGAAGCACCAATTTCACGCAGCCGTTTACGGTCTAGCTTGTCAGTCGCGGTTCTCGGGAGCTCATTAATCCTAAAATAAACTGCTGGCGCCATGTAGCTAGGTAGACGGTCGAGGAGCTTGTCCTCTAGGGCGGGAGGCATAGAGAACACTTGGGCCGCTGTGGTGTCTGCATGACTTCCCCTTTGACCACCTACCAGATCTCCTGCATTGCTGTCAGACACATCGAGAACTAGAAAAGCTGCGAGCATCGCACGTGCGCCCCCACCGGCTGGCACAATTACCTCAGCTGCGACCTGGAGGACTTGTGACATGCAGGCCCGGATATGGTGCTCAACCTCGCCCAATTCAACGCGCTGTCCACGAATCTTGACCTGTGTGTCCTTCCGGCCGACAAACACAAGTGTGCCATCAAGATTATACCGCACCAAGTCTCCGGTCTTGTATAGTCGGCCATGTCGTCCGGCGTAGCCTGGCCCACCACGTAAAAGCCAAGGCGGGTCCTCTACAAAGCTTGCCGCAGTCTTCCCAGGGTCTGATAAATACCCTTGCCCAACAAGCGGTCCCTCAATCCACAGTTCTCCAACAGTGCCAATGGGGACCAGCTTTTGCCCGTCAACAGAATCGATAACCCAACAATTAACTCCTCTTCCGTAACCTATATCTATCGCAGCCATGCTGCAGAGATCGACCAAGGAAATTGTATTCTTAACTGTACACTCCGCAGGGCCGTAAGTATTGATTATCTTTATCGTATTTGGCCACGTCAGGAAGTCGTCCTTTCTAAATGGCTCACCACTTAGAATCAAGGTGTGGAAGTCTTGCAGTTCTGACGGCTGCAGCATTTGTGCAATGGACGGTGTTAGGTCCGCCATGTTTGCTCCAAGTGTGCGGATCGAGTCCACCATGTTATCTCTTCTATCATCGTTCGATGGGATACAGAGACAACCTCCTGCGGATAGTGTATGCAAGACATTAGACCATGCAACATCGAAAGCATAGGACACAAAATCAAATACCCGCGATGAATGGCTGAATCCCAATGCTTCTTGCTGATACTTGACAGCACTAGCAAAGTTTGAGTGTGTGACTATTGCTCCTTTCGGCATCCCGGTGCTGCCAGATGTGAAAACGACATATAACTTGTTGCGAGGGCTTACGCTCGGGAGGATGTCAGTTACATGCGGCTCCCGCGTTTGCGTCTCCGGCACAATAACGGCCACCCCACCAGTGGTTAGTCTACCACTTAGGGCTTCATTGGTCTTTGAAGACAGGATTAATCGCGGCTCTACTTGTTGCACAATGCTACGAAGCCGACTTTCAGGGAGGCTTGAGTCAAGCGCCACGGATGCGCCACCGGCTTTCATCACCGCCAGCATCGTAACAGGTACCCACATCGACTTCTCGAAGCAAAGTGGGATGATTTCTTCTGGCCCGACCCCGAGCCGAACCAGATGACAGGCTAGCTGTGTTGACAGTTTGTCTAGCTCCTTGTACGTCAGTTTCCCATCCCATGCGCATACCGCAGGGGCATCCGGCTGCTCCCGACACTTCTCAGAAATGAGCTCATGGACACACAACTGCACTGCCTCCGGCACCATTCGGTTTCGAGCCCAGATATTGTACAGGTCTTGCTCACTAATTATCTCGATGTCGGCCAGCTTCTTCGCTATGTGATTTTCCGTGCATACTTGCCGTAGTATATGCTCAAGTTGGTGTGCCCATCTCTCTGCTTGAACGCCATTCACAGCCTTCGAGTCGAATCTAATGCGAAGCTGTATCCCTTGGACCTCGAGGTGACATTCCAGTATTAACATGGGAGAATTTAGGGCTTTAAAGACATTGTTTCGCTCTTCGCCGTAGCCATTTTGATACACACGGTTGGGCCACTTGCTCTTCTCTTCGTTCGATCGCTCCGATTCCTGCACTACTACTAGCGTCTGGAACCGGGAATGTTCTGCCTCCACCTTCGCTAGTCGGTTTCTTTGCACCTTCACCTCCTTGTACTCGGTGGTCTGCGACACCCCGTTTTGCACCTGCTCCAATAGCCACTCCACACTCTCCTCCCATTTGACATTAACAAAAACAGGTACTGCGAGTCGGCGTCCAGTCACAGTTGCTTGAAAATACACATCAGTTGAATCGGTGTATCGCGCCACAAGGATCGACCATGCTGCTTGGATTGCCGTTGAAGCCGTGGCATAGTTTCGTAGCCACTGTAAGTCCTTGATAAAATGCAGAACTTCATTGTTCGCCCCCGGCTGGAGAGTCGTCATTGGTGATGCGTGAAAGACTTGCGGTTGGAGGCCTCCCAGGCCGTTTCCCACCATTGCTGACATTATACTATGTTTATGAGCTGCTGAAACATCGGAGTCTCGACGAGATGTTATGTATCTTTACTTGTTTGGAGTAAAGGAAAACTTGATTCAGGGCACGGGGTATAATAATGGTGCTATCCTGCTGTCTGCGGGATGGCTTTCAGCTGTGCCCGGATAGGTGCGCAAACCAACGACTTACTCCAGGCACTCATCAGGATCGAATGCACAGCTCGCCACATTGTCACCTTTCAATATACATAGTTATCTGCAACCTAATTCGAAAGTTCACCAGAGCCGCATTATATACTAAAGGCACGCTACTGTGGGTCACATCCACTTGATGTGCATTTGGTTGATGGATCCTAGTTATTCTTACCTACTTTTGGTTCACCTGCTTTTGCTAAACATTCTGATATGATGCCCCAGGGAACGGCTGATTGGGTTTGAGGGTAGTGGCCTAATTGCCTCATGACTGTTCATATGGCGTAAGAGTTTGGATTGAATGCAATCGGGTTCGGGCCGTCCTTACAACCGCTTATCCACAGAAAAAGAGGATTCATGGGACTGTAGTAAGTTTGGCATATATTATCCAGTGTGCGGTTGTTGGCGCCGATTGGCTGATCCTAACACATCACATGTCCCAATAACAAAACCTATTAAAATAGTTTCGTCGTTCAGTAGCTAAAATCAGCCAATTGGCATTGATAACGCCACAACCGGTACAATACGCAATGTTGACTGCGGCTGCATGATTGATCACTATTCTAACATGTGGGATGTACCTTTCTTTAATTTGATATATAATACGGGATCTTCGTGTGGGGATTAGTAGACCAGTCCAACATCATCAAATACTATGGTTTTAATGCTACCCTCCAAACCCGCTCTACCTATCACACGATGCCTGCATGATACATACCATAGTAGAGGGGCATAGGAACTACTAGTATTTAATTACATATTGCTAATCCAAATATTACATAGCATTTGCCAATATCAGGCAGTCACTTTCGTACTAGGGACCCATGAGCCGCTAAAGCTACCTAATTACTTGAATCAGCTCCATAAGATTATGGACTATTATCTTGAAAATATTTACATCTAATGGACCTTACCGTATGCCATTCATCTGGTAATTGAGAAGCTACTCGATTTTCAGGTGTCTGTGAATTCCTTGCGACTCTTGTACCTAGGAAGACGGATGATATACCTAGGACACTTTTTTGAGAGACATGTGCAGCACGCGCAGGAAACAGAGGAACTGCATTGCAACACCCGCCTTAATTATAAGTCTAGGCAAGAGGGAGGCTAGAATCGAAAAAGAGCCATGACTAATTCTGAGTGAGCGGGATTCTAAATTTTATTAACCTACCCTGGTAATAATAATTGCATAACATTGTTTACCGCTATGCACAGTCTATCTACTGCATACCTAGCAACGTCCCTCGACCAGTGTCGTACAAAACCCACTAGGAAAGGTAAATAACTACGTTCCAATAATATATAGGCCGCCGCCGAGCTCGGAATCGACCGTAGAGACACCAAATGGGGAGCCGGTGTGATATCAAAATGCCCATTCTTGCAACCTTATATCTTGATAGAATGTCCAGGGTGCTGATTCCGGGGTTAGATTATACGGGTATACCTACTTATTATAGAACGAGTGTAAAATTAAAAGTGACATCAATAAGAATGAACTGGGTTTGGGCGAGACATAGCTGGCCGCACTATCCTACAAGAATTCGAGTAACGGCGGTGGGTAGTAGTATACATATAATTAACACCTTATGGCTAGAGTTAATTTGGGCTATTTAAATTCAATATTATTCAGTTAGAGCATTCAAGTTAGTTATGGCCTGGTTGATTATGTTAATACAAAACTTCAGGGGCCTACGTTACTCATAGAAATTGGAAAGTTGCCCAGATCATTTTCCCACCTCGCTCAGCGTCAATTTTACTTGTAGCTACGTTGATATATGATCCAACCTTGGAATTAGAACCCAGGATATTCTATCGATATTGGGGTATAAGACATCTCGATGTCCGTCTAGTGTGGCCCGCTCTCGTACCAGATTCAAACCCTATAGTTGAGATGGCATGCTTCCGAATTCTAGATTATACTGGATTTAGGAGCATTATTATTGGCAGGGAACAGATACCAATATGAGAAGATTATTATATCATAACTATTAAGCCATTATTGTGAATACATTAATATGAGGGGCAATCGACGAGGGGCAATTGATGAGGGGTAATCCACGAGGGCCTCCGGTATCGTGCCGTCCAATAACCTCGTTAGTGGGTTGTGCATGTCATGTTCATCACTTAATTGATAGGTGCCCGTCCTATGGTAATCATGGAAACGGTTCCCCCACCCCCAACTTTTAATCTACGATCCCCTTGGTTTGATGGCTAGGCCCCCTTTAGCTCCGGCAGGGACACATCTGGCTGGTTTAAACACCGCACGGGCGGGGGTCTGAGAAACCTTAACAAGACGAGCTTGTCTAATGAGCATGAAGAAGGTTTTGAATCACATGATGTGTAATGAAACTAATCCTAATTTGGCCATTGTAACGCATGGCGCACCTTTTTCCCGGGTGCTGTCTCGTTTTGGTTATTATTTATACAATGCATTCAACTGTCTTAAGAGATTACTTTGCTTTGTTCGTCTTCGTATAATGCGGGCTCTGAATAAGTCAAGTCAAGTAACGTTCTTACTGTGGTGTTATCGACCCCACACAGATCAAGCGCAAGGCTCTCAATACGTCGAGTCAAGCTAATAAGACTTGGTCTACTTGACTTGACCAAGCCAAACAATCAAGTGACTTGAGCCGCATGTAATCGGAGGTCAGGGCGGACCAGCTTGCATCCCCATACAAAATGCTAGTTATTACAGCCTTATACCTCAACACCCACGGCATATCCTGGTTTCTAATTTGGAGGTTGGATTGTATATTGATAAAACTATGTATTAAACATGTGCAAAAATGGAAGTAATGTGAACAGGTGCCAAGCTAGCCAGGAGTCTGGGGCACCAGGCAAATGACAGATAGACGCAGATATTAGTAACATATAGTAACACTCTTTAATATCAAAATTAATTGGACTATCTATGTACAGCAAGGCATGCCTAAATTGATTCCGAATATCACTCTGTCATTATAAATAGACAGCGGGCAATGAACAAACTCATTACTATTACTCACTGTCTACTTAGATATTTATGATGTTCAGAATCAATTTATGACGCTAAAGTGTTGGCATCTATATGTATGTTGCTACTGACTAGTAACTGCCCCTATCTGGCGCCGGGGCTCGTGGCCAGCTTGATGTCTCAACCAAAACCCAACTTTTATCCTACCAATCTCGACGCTGGTTGGCATTACTTCCAATTTTTGTACATGTTTAATATGTAATTATATCAATATACAATCCTATCGAATTAGAAACGGATATGCCGTGAGTGTCGAGATATAAAGCCACAATAACTGGGATTTCGGATGCGGATCAAACTAGCCAGCTCATTGTCATGACCAGCTCGGTGTCCGATTTTGTGATCCGAATTCTGCCTAAGTTTGCCTAAATCTTGAATCTCCTCTCGCATCAACTACTCATCGCTTTAATTCTCTTTCAGGTGGTTACGGGGCATGTAGTAGTACTATGGGGTATTATCATGATAGCCAGCCACTTGGTCACAAATCTAACTACATATAGCTTAGTCAACGCCTACCGCTTTTATTGAGACTTGACTTGAGCGAGCCTTCTCCAAATAATCGTGGGTTTAGCCTACGCTTAATCGAATCAGGGCTTAGCGGCTATCATAGCTAGCTTAGCTTTTTGAACGGTAAAGGCAGGTAATGTCAATTATCAATCTACGAGCGATCTAGGCAGTATCTAATCTTGAAATCCGCTATCCGCAGCTCCTACCTCCCGTTAGTGTCGTGAGATTCACACTTTCACAGTGTATCTCCACCGAATGTCACCCGACCCCTCTATATCAAATAGGTTTATTATTATCCTTTCAGCTAACATGGCCTTATGGCTCTAGCATTCTCCTTACGATATTCTATATAAAACCTAGTATCTTGAAGTATTTTCATCGTATCCTTAACCTAAGAACGGTGTAAGAAATGTTTGCAGGTTATTAGCAACGACGAATCGATAGGAAAGAATTAAGGGCTCGGGGAGTATCTATGACAGCATCGAGACCCTCAGGGCAAGAGACACGGATTCGAATACTATAAATGCACGAAGTTTAATTTCTGTGCAGTATCTTTCTTTGATGATCCTCCTGAGCAGTTCTCGTTCATCAAATGGACGGGCAGTCGGGTGGTCGACCTCCTCCGCAGAACTAGACAGTTCTCAGCGGCGACTGCACCATCTGTCACCCCAGAAGATGACGTCGGTCCTCGCACGTCTATGACTTCCCCAGGGTCCCAAAGATATGACCCAGAACTTCCGCAATCTCCTCATGTTAGCTAAGCTACTAATCAATTCTCACCACTATAACTTGATTCTCGACATGAAGGGTATCTGGTCAGCAAGTTCTCAGACTAGGTGCTCGTTAGACCGCTTCTTCCATTAATGGCTCTGAGGTCTCACGGGTGTGAACACTATCTATTTTCTTCTGGTGTGCGTCCTTACCTTGCTCCGGCTCGCATATAATTAATTCTACCACATGAAAAAGCCGTAAAGGAATGTATGGAAATCATTCAATAGAGACGTCGCCTTCCTACTAGTCTGGCCTATTACAGACTTAGTTACTAGTGTTTGCCAGTGAAGAGGGTCGGCTTTATTCATGCAGGGCGGATTAATAACCTGTCTGCCTTCGCGCATGCACGCTATCATATAAGCCACTCAGTACTTCATCGAGTAGCCTAGGTTTCTCTTTTGTAGTCGAGTGGTTAAGTTTGATATGACCACATCGCTGATATGATCAAGCATGGTGCCTAGCAGACAGTTTACAGTTGTTGCAATAGTGTTAAACGTCCAGGGTGCTGTATGAATATCCGGATGTGGCCTAAGATAAGCTCTTTGATGTATGTAGAAATGGTGAAAGTGAAGCCCGCATACTAATACCTAGTGCCTGCAATGCAATCTGTATTTCTCCTTGCATGCGGCTGACAGTCCAGAAACATTATTATCTTAGCCTTACCACAAAGATCAAACATCATGTACACCGCCCGGCCTTATGTCATCCTCTAGAGACATGCGTGCTCTGGTGGGAAAACAGTTTGAGGTCTTTCATGGACACTTACCCATAAGTGAAAAACCTGATATTCTCATGGCGTTATTTTCCCGGTGTATTTTCGGGCTTCCAACACGTTACAAACTCCTCACCACAAGTAGAATACAAGCAAGTTCATACAATATTTTTTTAAACCCCATGGGTCTAGGAAGTCTCTCAGTGTTCGGTGACCAGGATGGGATTCGAGCCCACAACCACGTAGGTGCAAAGCGTTCGCTTCCCCCCAACCGCGTCAGCCAGCCACAGTTACAGCCTTTCGGCTGCGTACAGAAGTTAAATAGTACAACAATCTACCTTTGCCTCCGGGGAACTAAGGGACGTTGTAGTGGCTGGCTCACAAGCGTTCCTTCCATGATACCGTATCACCCTACGCTAACCCCAACAACTTAAGCTGTCTTCCGTGTCAAACAATATTATTCTAATAATAGTATGAGCCTATGGCCTATTTCCTAAGTCACACCTTGTTAGATAGGGAATAGCCCCCAGTTTTTCCTCTGGGGGAATGCGGAACAATCCCGACCAAGCTTAGCTATTGCCGCCAGATCCGCCCCGCTTCATTCGTGCAGTAGATAAGGAACCTTCTCAATTTGTGTTCGCCAAAACCAAAAAGACGCATCCGCGCCGCCCAATGATAAAATAATAACGTGGCTTTTCAACACCTGGTCGTTTAAAAGTACGTTCAGCTGGTGTCCATTCACACTATGAGTATGCAGATATATTTGTGGGGCCTACAGGAGACCATCAACCCAACCATGTGCCCGAGAGAGTAATCTACTGTTGACGTGGCAGATCGCATTTCAAGCCTAGTCAGCTGAAGCTTTGGACCTCGGCTTTTGGTTGCTTTACGATAGATAGAATCTGGCTTGCCAGAATCGCCAACACGTTATTTCAACAAGGTGTATTGCCTAGAAATTATGAAAAAGCTATGATAGTTCTGTGAGTAAAAGGATATATTATTAGTATCTATAGTGTCACGTAACAATAGTTGTTCCGTTCCGATATACTTATTAGTTCGACAAGAGGTTGGCCTCTAGGTAGACGACCACTATCTATATGTCACCCAATCTATCTTACGATTTTCTACGAAACAGCTATGAGCCCGGACCACATCTAGCTGCGAGCCCTTGAAAAGCTCAATCTTTTTTTTTTACTTTTGTTACTTAGTCTCGTCCATCGTTGCAATCACCCCTTTTTCCAGTCTATCACCTTGAGTACTGAGATAAAGTGGCCAAGATTAGGAGTATTCGCAAACGTTAATCAGAACATCTTTAGCTACAAGTTCGATATATATTAGTCTATAGCTACACTACTTACTTACACTGCACACTCTTCCTAATGTACCTAATCTCTTTCATTCGCCCTCATTGATGAAATACACGTCGGCTAGGCCTTTGGAAGCCCGTAAATAAATGGTGGCAGTGACCATAAATTAAAGCTGATCCAGAAAATTAGATGAAAAGTCAACCAGTCAGCAAAAAAATCCTTAGTAGTATCAAACAAATCTCTACCGATTATGTCGCTTCACGGAGCAAGCAGTCCTCCAGTTCTTTTGCTCCTGGAGATTCTGTTTATAAGGTAAGGTCACCCAGGGATTCATAGTCAGTTTGATCCCCTTCTTAAGCCTCTGTTGAACCTCGAAAGACAGCAACGAGAAACTCCGTAGATTTCTGCAGAGTGGCTTTGAAAATCAATTCTAAGGCTGATACCTGCCTACAGAGATCATGTAGGAATCTTCCTACCATTCTGATGACACATTATAGTAGATATTCTTGCTCCTTATGAGTGTATTCCCTAACATACTTAGCTTTTACACTACTGGCGGCTATAAGAAGGTGCTACCGGTATAGTGCCGCCACAATACGGTTATGGAACAATCCCATCATAGAGATATTTTTAGCTGGGAACCCAGTGTCGTATCCATGAATCCACGGATAAAACCATGGGTATCGAGAGCGTGTATCTATATTCGATCCGTGAAATTTCAAGACCCCAGATATATCCATCGAGACCCTATAGCTAACTACATAGATTGCATATGAGAATCAATGGCAAAATGGCACCGCTCCTAAAAGTGGTGTGACGGACAAGCAATTCATCGCTTATCTAACTACTACTAGCGGATTGAGGTTGGAATCAGAAAGCTTTGCTGTTTAATGAAGCTGTAGGTCATATCCATATTTAAAGGATAGTGATCAGTGGGAGAATATAAATTTCATGCGGGAAGGTCTTGTGCTCTTCCCTTCAGTTCCCAGCTATTAGGGGATACCCTTATTAAGTATGATAGTAGGGAGATTCCTACTACAAAATTTATCAGTAACAGGATGACTCAGGCCTCCACGTCCCCGGCTATAAATTGAGATGTTTTCTCTTTCATTTTCCTTTTTCCTTCTATAAGTCCTTCGATCCTTTCCTATACATAGGGAAACTTTAACGAGGCCTTTATCCATAACACTATCTACTGAATGACCCTTCAATCACCGTTCCTAGATTCACTATCGAAAATACAATCTTATTATATCATCCAATCAGCTATTTCGTCCACTTATTCTTCGATAATCCAAATAATTACACAATGATGCTTGCTTTACCGAATGAGTTGCTACTAGTTGTGGCGGAGAGTTTGGAATCGCCAAGAGATATCAATGCCTTGACGAGAACAAATGGCCACCTTTATTATCTCTTAAATACCTATCTCTACCGTCAAAATGTGGATAACTTTGGAAGTTCAGCATTGTTATGGGCTGCAAACAAAGGATATTTAGCGGTGGTTAAGCGTCTGCTAGAGAACAACGCTAATAGAGAGGTCGAAAATCGCTATCGTGAAACCCCAATATTATTAGCAACCATTAGAGGGAATAAGGAGACGGTCCGGTTGCTGCTAGAAAATAACATTAATCCAGACCATAGAGAAGGAAAGGGCGCAACCCCATTATCATGTGAACCTCAAGGGGGACCCGAAGCAGTGGTTGGAGTTAACCTAGAGTCTAAAGATAGACTAAGTTGTCGAACTCCACTATCATGGGCGGCTGGAGGTGGACACAAGGAAATAGTCCAATTGCTGCTGAGGAATCATGCTAAGCTGGAATCTAAAGATAGGTTTAACCGAACCCCACTATTATGGGCAGTCGATCGAGGACAGAAGGAAATAGTCCAATTGTTGTTGGAGAACGGTGCTGATTCGAATTCTATAAATCAGGATGGTCAAACCCCACTGGCATGGGCAGCAGGAGGAGGACACAAGGAGATAGTTCAATTGTTGTTGAACAACTATGCTGATCCTGACTCTAAAGATAACTTTAACCGGACCCCACTATCATGGACAGCTGATCGAGGACACAAGGAAATAGTCGAATTGTTGCTGAAAGAGCGTGCTGATCCAAATTCTGAAGACAACCTTCACCGCACTTCATTATCATGGGCAGCCTATAGTGGACGCAAGGAAATAGTGCAATTGTTACTGGATAATGGTGCTGATCTGGACCCCAAAGACGTTTATGGGCTAACGCCACTATCACAGGCAGCCTGTCAAGGAAATGATGAAATAGTCCAACTATTGTTGGAGAATGATGCTGATCAGGGCTCCAAAGATAACAATGGTCAAACACCACTATCGTGGGCAGCACGTAAAGGACACAACAAAATAGCTCAATTGTTGCTAAAGAAGCATGCTATTCTAGACTCGAGGGATAACTTTAACAGAACCCCATTATCGTGGGCAGCCCATAAAGGACACGAAGAAATAGTGCGATTGTTGCTAAGGAATGATGCTAACCCGGACTGTGAAGATAAATATGGTCGAACCCCGCTATCATTGGCAGCGGAAGGAGGACACAAGGAAACGGTCCGATTGTTGCTAGACAATAATGCTGATCCGAATTCTAAGGATGAGGATGGTCAAACCCCATTATCCTATGCAGCCCAAGAAGGACATATGGAAGCAGTCCAATTGCTGCTGCTAAGCCATGCTAATCCGGTATTTGAAAATATCTTTGGTCAAACCCCACTGCTATTGGCAATCGAATTTGGACACATGGGAGTAGCCCAGCTGTTACACTTGGTGTCATGTGGTTTGGTGTAGATCAAGTTGTATTTTGTGTTGTTGATTGATGATAAAGAATGACTGGAATAGCCATTTCTACGTGACAACGACGTGTTTGTTTTGGTTAGACACGTGACTCACCCACTTCCCAACCGCAACAATTTGCCGTTACTCGAATACTTTGACTTTATGGTGTTGACTAGTCTGTATCTCTATGGCCCTAAATTTATAATATATTTTTGTAGTTAGTTATGTATAGTATATAACAACAAAGTTCTACAAAGCATTGCTACAGTACCTATGAATCTATGATAGTAAGCATCGTATCCACCAAACCTTATCTCAGTCCTGCAAGTTAGCACACAGGTATTTAGGAAATCAGGTATACTTTTCAAGCATGTCATTACCCGTTTTAGCACCCGACTACTAAATTCCATATCGAATTCTAGGTAAGTTAGGAAAATGGAGGGATAGCTAGACACACTAATAATGCAAAAGGGCAGATTATGCATCATATTGATTAGCAATATTAGCCGTATGCATCGAACACTGCTGAATTGCGTCTGCTACGTGTGCCCACCTTTGTCGGATGCCTTCTACTGTGGAGAAAGCAGCCAGCTATCTAGGAAGCGTCTTTGCCCTGAATCGATTCCTCGGACTACTTTTGGGTTCCCTCGGGCCGGTGAGCTTTTCCTGAGATTTGGGTTGGAAATATCTGTGACGGACTCGGGTATGTGTCACATGACCCACAACTTACATATTTGTCCTGTATTCCCTTCCCGATGTGATGACCCAAGCCCAAAGCATAAGTAATGGATTCGTTGTACTAAGCTAAGGGGCGATCGGTATAAGAATCCAAAGGCGAGGAAAGAAAGAAAGAAAGAAAGAAAGAAAAACAGAACTCGGGAAGGGAATACACATGACCCATAGTCCAGTCCCCCAGTTCCTCCACACTCAGACGACCCAAGCGGTCGCCACCCACTCCGAACCTCCTCGGTCATTTCCTGGACTGGGGGAGAACCACTGACGGAAAAAGCCACGGCGTGACTGCTTTCAGCCCTTTTTTCGTGTTAAGCACCTTGCCATAACCATAATCTGTAGTGCCGGCATCAGCCAGCATACGGTCTCTGCCAACGAGAACATGACCACATGCCTGGGCGTCTGTCTCTCCCATCCGCATGGCCTCTACCTCTGGTACACCAACACTGTGTAAGAAGTCGTTGAAACCGATAGCCTTTGTTCTGAGGAGGGTGGCCATTGTGCTCTCGGGCCTATTAAGAGAGCAGCTGCGGCACCTAGCTCTTCAATGGGGTCCGCCACACTGGAGCTTGCTTCCCTAAGGAAGCCTGCTCCCTCTGCACTTTTTCCTCCGCCAGACGTCCACCAGTGGTTTCGCATCCACCAGTTCTAGGTTATCTGTTGTCGCCTGCCGCGTCGCCTGCCATGTTGCTCTGCTTCACCCTTGCGAGCTGCCCGCCTCAGCTCTCTGTCCACCCTTACGCCGAGAGCCCGTAAAGAGTCGACCGGTCTACCATCAAACTCCCCAATCCGGATTGCTGCCTGGGTATCTGCATTTCTCCGCTGTGAGGAAAGCAAATTAGCAGTTAGTAGTAATGTTGATGTCCAAAATTTCCTTCTTTCATCGGTATAGTGTGTTGAGATGGGCAGGCTCGGGCAAAGGAAACCCTCAGACTGACAATTCAAATATATATATCCATTACCTAATTAATATGTTCAACGGCATCTTAGCGCAGTGCTTATTTTATCTGTCTATTCATTATCATTACAATATATACAAATACACATATACAGATAACACATCCATGGGCTTTTTTTATACACGTCTGTATCCATGGTATTCTGAATACTCGGAGCCCGTAATTGAGCTTCCTTAGAAATAATGTGGCGCCATGGATGCTATATTCCCTGGAATAAAGCACGGAGTGAGGCAGGGTGAGAAAGTCCGGAGTATACTTCAGGGTCATGTAACCGGTGATCCGGGTCACATATGAGGAATGGGAATCGATTCCCAGCCGTCTTCTACTCCTTGTCGATCTTCGTTAATAACCTGAAGATCCTGGCTTGCACAAAAACCGCCTTTCGTTGCAGTACGATTCACAGTCACGAAGGAGCCCATATTATGACTTTGGTTGCTATTCACCCAGACTCTGTATTTTGTTTGCTGTCCAGCTATCTCAGTTCGCCGTGGATTATAGGTGGGTAAACCTCGTAGCCGACTGATGATGTCATGGACTACGGGATAGAGCTTTTCGAAGCGCCGGGTTGTCCAAAGCCAGGAGTGAGACCGAGCATCATATGCAGTGCGGATAAAAGGATTCAAGTATATTCCACTATCAGTGACCTCGTCGATATTCGCCGTGTCCTCTTGGATATCGGCGTGAATAAGGCAAGACTCGGAAGATTCCCAAAACAGATCCGGGTCGAACCGGAATCGAACAGTTTCTACTGGATTGATTGGGGACGCTTCCAGGGACTGAAATGGTCGCCACTTGACGGTGGGGCTCGGGCTCTGTGAATTTGTTGAAGAGGATGCCAATTTCTGGAGAAACCTCGCATCAAAAGCAACCATTCCACCCCAGCAGCTCCGTACACGCACGGCGTCCTTTTCATCCAGCACATCCAGCCTGGTTTGACCACTACCGGCAGAGCTAAACCAAGGGAAGAAAGGCAATCCCATTGAATAGCCGTGCATATCGCGCGTCGCAAAAGTATCGTAGAATTTAAAGGCGTTAATAAAGTCCACGGCACAAGCGGCCCGATACCGTGCAACTCCGCTGTGATCAATGTTTGTGGAAAATAGTAACTGCAATGCATCGAGGGGATCAAAAATAACGTCATTTAAATAAAGGACTCTATCGTATCGTGTTCCGGAAAGTTCGTCATCAAGAGGTCTCAGGGCTCGGTTTCGAACCTCGGCTAAGAATGCAATGCGTTTTATTCTCCTCGAACCATCGGGTAGAACAACAGTGGGAAGTTGAGAGAAGTCAAAGTGGCGTTCGTATGCGATGGACTTGTTACATTTGACTCGTTCGCTGAATTCTAGGAGTGCATGGTGGCCTGTTTCTCCGCCATCATTTTCGTATATACTCAGGAACACGTTGTCTTCGCCAATCATGTCGATTAAGTCAAGCACTGCCCTGCCCCACTGTCCTCGTACAATTTTCCCTCCTCGGTCATAGAGACTAGCCGCGATGAATACTTTCTCGTTCCGTAGGTTGCCCCTTCCTGAGAGACTAGATTGTAAGACCTCATCCCGGAGGGCTTGGTAATGAGGAGGCAGGCGAGTATAAGACGGATAGAATAGATATGTCAGGATGATGGCGGCGACAAGTATCATAGAAAGGACGCTCAGAATAGAACATATTCGACGATGGGTGAGACGCGGGTAGGAACATCTTTGCGGTCTCGACCATCTCGCACGGCTCTTTCTACAACGGTATCGGGGAAGAGAAGCTGTAAACAGTCGGGAGAGAATTGTTTGCCCGCGTACGAGACCTGTCTTTGGACCACGTGCAACAAAGTCGGCTTCGTCGAGGTTGAAGGTCTCATCTGAGTCGATGGATGAGCGCGCAACGATCTCATACTCGTCTGGGTGAAGGAGCTGAAACGACATGGTTACACCCAGAGCTCCGCTTTGATGGATAACATCAAACCGGCATTGGGGTCGAGCCGCAGCTTCCTTCACGCACCACTGTCGCGCAAGAAGAGAAGCACTTCACTCCCAAAGCTAACGAAAACGCCTAGAAGTTGGGGAAAGAAGACTCCCTTATTGCTTAATACTACTTGTTTTTTTTTTTTCCATATCATGTAAGCAACTACCAGTAACGACTAAGCCTATATATATTATGGTAACTAATGCAAATCCTTTTTATTGGTTAATAAACTAATAAGGGATATGATGTCACGCGATCAACCAGAAAGGGAAGGTCCATTTCTTTCTAATAATTAATAAAATATCATGGCGCTGGTATGTACTGTACCGACATTATCTTACAACGTACCTAGTACCTGCCGCATAGGTTACTGTCATACATGATCAGTCTATACGAGTTTGTACATTACATTATCATACTCGTATTGTATGTATGCACATACAACCTATGATACTACTTAGTTATATATATGATAGTTTTGAAGTCGTTAATCAGAAGTTAAAATGTCAGGATGCGACAAATGAAAAAAGCCACAAACATGACGCGGCGAACATGATTTCGCCGGATTGTGCAGACCTTTGCTGCTGGATGATAACCACGTGTTGCAAGGCTGTATGCTCACTTACTCTCTATCATTAGTTAGTAGGCTTGCATCACTAACTATAGTTTCCCAATGACTCGAGCTGGCATATGGTGGCGGAGCCGACTAGCATCGACCAACGCGAGACAATGGGGCCACCACAACTCGATAAAATTATCAATAAATGACTCTATGATTTTGCGGCCTCAAGCCGCCAAATATCCTTCGTTGGAGTACGCTATTAATTCTTAAAATGTCACATAATTTTAGGGGGACTGTAGGAGTAAAAAGAATTAACCGCCTTTGTGGTATCATTTAAAGATATTTACCGCCTTCATCAGAGTCCAGTAAGGCCCTAACCGTTTACAGCCTAGCCTTATATTAGTATTTAAATGTGATCGATAGTATGCCAATTTAGGAATAGATCCGCGAAATTATATTGCCTGAGGTAGAAAAAAATTCATGAGTGAAATTCCACCATTTGGACTTATCAACTATGTGGTGAATTGTGCCATCTGAGTGGCTAACTAATATGTATTGTAGTATTGATTTTAGCACGAGATTTTGTAACCGCCATATATTCCCCTACAAGCTTCCTTCAAATTTGAAACGGTGCTAGGCTTCAAGAGAATTTGCAATAAATATCGATACTGGGTAGAATATCTACCTAATTGTAAATAACATAAATGTGTCGCATTTGGACTTAATAGATCATGTGTAACTGACCCCGGCGCTTATGTATATATGAAAAAGTGTTCATAATAACCCACTGGCAAATTGTCCTGTTACAACCGACAATGTCCAAGACAAAGCCTTAGCATCTCCAGCCTGCATGTTTAAAAAATCCAACCGAATTCAATGTCACCCGAAGTAGTAGGGGCGTTATCATTACACTTTGGACACTCGCCCGCTTGGTAGAGCGCATCAACAATTCGAGGAAGATCGCGAACCTTTCCACCCTCCGGTACACAGTAGGCCCGATTGAGACGGCCGATCGTCGCAATACAGCGTTGAATGCCATAAACATATTCATGTCCACAGCCATTCTGACCCTTGTATTGTCTAGAGAGAAGATCGCACATCTTTCAATCCATTAGCATTTGCATGTAAGCATATATGGATTCATACCTTTGGTATGGTATGTTGTTTCACTTCAACCGGAGGAAAATTCTGTATTCAGGAGTATTGGAAAATGATTGTAACTTGAAGAGAGATATGGTACTTGGGATTCTAAAGACTCAAACTCTGGCGGGGAATTCATCGTATTATAATTAGCTACGCAATGGCGACCACCCTCTCACTTCATTGTCACCTCGTCTGCTTCTACCTTATTATGCAAGTTTATCACGTCCTACCGTCACCAGAACGACCAAAATGCAATTATTGAAACTCAGCAGATTCCTTTGAAACAGACCTGACATGTAGGCAGCAGTCGTAATCGACGGGCGGGTGGCAGCTGTTAGCACCGATGGTCACACTAGATTAAGATTCATCTTGAATGCAGCGCGTCCGAGAAGGCCTAACGTTTCCAATCTACCCCGCCTTTTAAATTAAGCTTCAAACGGGAGAACATCTATAAGGGCCTAAATAAAGATACACACCCAGTCGAACTCCCCTTACTACAAACACACCATCTTCCGCGTATCTCATCCAATTGCTGAGCAAATCTTTCGCCGTTCATTTAGGGTCTGGATACTCGACGTCTCCAGGGTGAAGGGCTACTACATAATTAAAGGAACCCAGTGGGGCCGACCGATTCTCAATTCGATAATTCGCCGGCTCTAGGCCCCCAACCGTGACGATTGTCGTTCAAAATTCATCCTGTCAGCTAGAAGCTGGCCGCTAATACTACCTTCATGGTCAAGAGTTGCAGAAGCTAGTCTTATAGTACAGTCACAGGTTGCTGTCTCAGCTAATAATTCATACATAGAAGTTGTGTCACGTGTCTATTATTAATGAAATAAAAGGGTCAGCGTCCGCACCGACCAGCTAGGCCTGACGACACTGAGTAGTAGCCCAGCCTAAGCTAAAATTCGCGCCTGGCATTAAAATATAAATTTCATGTATCTACCCTCACAACACGATTTAATACGCGCAATGGATCATATGCTGACGGTTTACCCAAGGAACACCATTTGTCAACTCTCCAGCTACCCCCTTTCTATATCTGCGTCAAACCCTGCAAGACGGCCACCGAAACCCTGCCATTGACCCCTGTCCGGAAAGTGTGCATACCTTGCTCGAAGATGGAGTCAAATTGCTGGAAGACAGGGTATAAGCTACGCGATGGCCAAAGACACACTTTGGAGGACTTGTATAGGGCCAAGATGTTGCACTGATTGCGAAGACTAGTTACGGGAAAACCACCGTCGTGACAGGCTACCACACCCTTGTACAATCTCCAGTTCAAATAATAATTATCGGCCCTTTGTGTTTGACGGGAATTCAAATCCTGCGGAAGCGCGCCATAAGATTGCTAATGGTGAACACACACATGTTTAGGTATTTCCTGATACTGCTACTGGCGATATCCTTGACCTTTGCCTCATGAAGGGGCGGTTAAAGAGGGGAGGCAGCTAGCTAAAAGGCAAGGCGAGGAAGAGCAAAATGCTCTCCAGTCTACCAAGGCAAAGACCGCTATTCACCCTGATGGATGCGGGGATAAGGGTTCACTTACAAGCATCTTACGGGATCTTACCTTCCATAGGCAGATACAGATTGTGGCTATTGATGGGTTACGCCTATGCACGAGGAGTTGCTGGGGGTACATTTTAGCCTGCTGTTGGCCAGTTAGGAAAAACTGCATGATCAACTATACAGGCTGACAGCGGGTGTAAAAGGCGAATAGCAAAGGTGCAACTCCTTTAATACACGCTATTGCCGTCCCTCTTGTTGAGCCAGAGCTGGCTTCGTCACCGCTCAGGGCACTCAGGCTGCTTGCGGCGTACGCTGCACGAGTATTCCAACTACCTGTACCAGTCTTGTTTTTAATCCAACCGCAGCCTTTTTTTGGAGCCGGAGCGCTGAGTTCTGCAGTAGGTATGGGCAATAAGGGGGGAGAGGATCGAAGAGTAGGTGGCTGCTGAGGAGGTAGAGGTAGGGCAGTTTTTGAAGAGGGTAGGTCAGGAGTATCTGGCTCAGGAAAAAAAATAAGGACTACTCTCTAAAATTTGTACTATATTTGCTGTTAGATAACTCTAATAGCCCTTCAATGGTAGCCGACTCGACATCAACGCGTGCTTGATTAGGTGGAGGGTATGGGCCATGCTTGGCTGCATTCTTCGAATGCGAAATAACGTACAACGCACTGCTTATTGTGTGCCAAGCCAGGGAAAAATAAAAGAGCAGGTTTCGGTTGGTCTTAATCATAATACCAAAAGAGGCATTGGCGTGTTATTCATTATATAAAAGGCATGTATATAAGAAATGACCATGTCCTGGCTTTACCGGTCATATATTTCGCTTATTAGTAAGCCTTTGTAGATATAGCACCATCGATTGTAGAGATCTTAATTTGGTTTCTATCGTACTACATATGTAATAAGTATACTCTTAAAAGTAAGTAATAATACGATATTTTATTATTAATATTCTACCACAACTACTCTGCTTGTTTAGAGAGTTCTATGTAACCCATTAGGTATGATTATTATAGGATGCCTCGACAACCAAAAGTCCAGCGGAGGCTTCAGGCAGCCAGGGAAGCAAAGAGGTATATCGCTTGCGGCTTGAATCTACGACGGCGTAGACTTGTAGTGATACTAGAAGTCATCGCGAAGCCACCATTTTACGGCACACTAGAGGCGTTCGATAAAGTTAAGTTCACAATGGGACTTTGGATAGAATATGACATGACGCATTGGCCGGCAGCTTCTATTTCTTCTTGGAGCCTGCCGACTTGTTTCTGCGGAGGGATCTCCTCTCCAACATCATCAGATGCGAGCCAAAGTCCACATCCGCTCCATCCTCATTATCCGACCTCAACCTCCTCTTCATCTGTCTCTCCGTCTCATCACTTTCGTAGCCCTCCTAATGCGCTTCTGGATTTGGCTCTTCGGGCGTGATATCTTCCATAATTGTTAAGAAATCAGAGGAATACGAAGCACAGTGAGCATATTGATTAACTACACGTGTGATGGACGTTATTAGAAGTAATAATATAGGACTTAATTAACTTGGTCTATCTATTACTATGAGCGCTAGTGCCCACGTGATAATTCCTTTACACTCCCCTTCGTTCAATAGCCCCGACACAGATAATTAAAACTAAAGTGATTGCCGGAATAGGAAAGTAATATGAAAGCGAGTAGAGGGGTGTTGAACGTCCTGATCATATCAATCTGAG
>JAHQZX020003951.1:0-34900 GCA_019804575.2 Pseudotulostoma volvatum
CTTCTCTTTCCAACAATTCCTTTTGTTTAGTTTGTCCCTAGTTAGTTAGGAATTCAAGCTGGCTTTGGCCCATTACAATAACAAACGTGCACTCACCAAAGCACCTTTTTCAACGCAACGCAACACTCACCACCATGTATAAATTAGTTTTGGAGTATAGAACTATATATAGTTACTTTTCAAAATATGGCTATGGAAAAAACAATATATGCAAACCGCGGGCGTTCGTTTGAAAAAAAGCACTTTCCAGGAATGATCCCTACGGATGTGATGTGAAAGCCTTGTGATAGCCAAGCCTGGAATGAATACAATGACTAAGAATGTATTATCCTAAGTATAGAGAAGAGACTTAGAAAAGGTACAAGGAAAAGAATGGAAGTAGCACGGCCTGCATGCCTACTAACCCAAATAAGTAGGCGGTATTGAATGGCATAAAGATACAAGCCAAACCTAAACTGAGGGGAGCTAAACCATTAGAATAGAAGAAAAGATAGAGGCTGTATCATAGATATAACAACCCAGAGACTAATCTAGGAGGGTAAGCGGTCTATAACGGCAGTAAACAGTCATAATAGGAACTAAAACTAGATAGAACACGAGGGGAAAGAGGAAGCTAAAAAACAAGGTGGGAAGATAACCTACATGGACTCGGTATCGGATACAAGTTATCAGTGAGAAGGAGACAGCTTCCCATCGCCTAATGCGGCCATTCTATCATACACATTAGAATACCAACTCTCCGCCCCTTATATGTCTAGTGTGAAGTTTGGAGACCATGAGTTCGATTCGCATCGGCACTGCCTTTACGACAAACGGACTCCTGGACGAAAAAAAGGTAAATTAGGGAAGGTAGGAGAGTAGGATCTCCTTGGGGTCCGGGGATGGGAGGACTGCTTGCTTCATGATCAATATCGTGATCATGGAAAAACCATGTCTTACAAAGCTGCCATAGAAAGGCATGAAAAATTTTTTTTTTACAAGGATCCCTAGTATTCGAAAAGCTTGCCTTTCGGGCTTAAGACCTCCAAGCAAGCTGTCAAACAACTACCACCTACTTCCAAAAAGCCGGAAGTCCAGCACTTCTCTAGTGGCAGCGAAAAACAGAAAGGAATAACTAGAGAGGCCCAGAGGGGCGGCTGAGGCAAAAGAGCGCGACGAAGCCCGTCAAAGGAAGAAGCTCTAACATAGGAATCTCGTTTCACAAGCGCGAATAATTATCGAGGAGACGCTGACAACGCAACAAAGATCCTGCCTCCCAGCTTTAGACGCTCAGGACAAACGATTCGTAGATAGATCCACAATCTCGACCATGAAGAAATAGAGGGGATATTGGCGGAAGGAGGCGAAAGGGCGAGACCCAGCCGGTCGATCCAAGAGGTCTCGCAGCTTCGAGGCCCAATCCATATCTGTATTGCCGCAGCTAATTTACCTTCATGTAATTCAAGTATAAGACCCTCCACTCGTCTGCAGCTGCAGAGAAGTTCATGAGTATGCGATGACCCAATAGTCATGGGAAGGAGGGCAGGAAGGGCTGTTTCGCGAGGGAGACTGTACAGAGAAATCCAGACAGCCGAACACCATAACCCAAAGTCTTACAGTAAAATAGAAGTGTCGAGACATAGAGAAGGTCGTGAACCGCGGCCCAAGACCAGTCAAGAAGGTCGATGGGTTGAAGCTTTTTCCTGATCATATAAGTCTATTACTGTAATAGTTGACAACTTTCGAAACATAGCTATTGACATCTCCAATAGAAACCACATAGCAAAGATCACTGAACGGGTAAAATACAATGCCGGGCACATGGCGGCTTGGGAATAGTACCGGATAGAAAGAACAGCAGAAAATAGAAACATCTAAAGTTAAGAGCCTAAAGGCTCTTTTCGGCACCCAGCACATAAAACTGGGCTCACCCAACAGGTCTCCTAATCGAATAGGTAATTCCGAGGTAAATGGTAGCTTCTGATATAAATCGGAGGATTCAGAAAATATCAGGTTCGAGTTTAATGTGCGTGTCCATATCCATGATATATATACATTGAATGTCGCGGAAAACCTGGCCACGGACACAATGGGTCTGGGCAGCATGAAGAAATACGAAATCAGAAAAGTGCAAAACAGTATATGGAGGCTAAAAAAACCTGTGCCATATATAAGCGAGAAAGGATTTAGGATGTGATCCCAAGCGAAAATGCGAAATATTGTAGTAACAAGCTTGCGGGGCGTTTAAATGTCACCCTATTTGGCAGGCAAATGGCATGTATTTTGCTAGATTTGTTAGCTTTTAGAAGACAAAAAGGCTATACCGCCGCTATAATTATGTGGGAGTTGACAGAAGAAGTCAGTCGTGAAGGCTTGCTAATTACGTTTCGTCTTTATGCTGCGGTTAATGAGGCCTCCTGATCCGTCATTCGAAGTCTGTGCTCGCTATTTAGGGGGGCGACGTTGTACACACTCGAGTCCCCGTCCTCCTCCCCAAATTCTTTCCGAGCCTCTTCACGCATTTTGGAGACTTTCATGTAGTTGTACGAGACGATGCTGCCAATAGTGATGACAAGACCAGATACATTGATTGGTGTTAGTTTGTCGTGAAAAACAATACCAGCAGCACTGATCGTCACCACTTCTTTGAAAATTCCACAGATACTCAAAGTTACAACCGACGATCGTTTCAGGAGGGCGAATTCAGCCGATATCATGCAAAACGCGAGGATGCCAGGAAATAATAGTAATGAAGTTCCGGTGAGGAGTCCACGAGCTTCCACTAGAGCACGGAATCCGCGTGCAATCTCGCTAAAGCCTTCAACAGAAAATGCGATGGCGATAAGGGAGACGAACATGATAGGCGTAAGGAAGAACAGTGTTGAAAAGGGGTTGGACGTTGCCGGATGATGAAGTAGGAGAATCTGTGTTAGCCCCCATCGGAAACCCGAGAAAAAGGCAGAGGCTATGACCAGAGCGAAACCGAGTACGCTGAAAGCTGTTTCACCTGCGACCATCAATACCACACCCGCGGTCATAGTGGTAATGATGAGTATAAGTTTGATGGATGGAGCTTCAAGACGGAAGATAAAGGCGAAAAGAAGGACGAAGATGAGAGCAGATGATTTGCACATAGTAAGAAAGGTGAGAGATATGAATTTTAGGGACATGTTTCCTAAACCGATATCCAGCGACGTAGCAGTACCACATGGTACCAGACGTGTTAAATAGAAAGGCTTGGTCATAATCGGTTTCGTCTCCGGGGCGCTAACGATAGGAGACATATAGGCATCACCCGGTGGCCGTTGAGGGCGAAAGAAAGGAAAAACATAAAGAATGATCGCCGAGAGCGTAAATTGAACCACCATGTGAAGGCTGGTCGTAAAAAGAGGGAAAGGAAAGACTATGGTGTCTTCCGAGAACATCCATTTGTTATACTGCTCCAAGGTGGGCATGATTAGTTTTGACAAAACTAATATTGAAGCGCGGGCATATTTTGGGACAAAGACTTACTATAGAGATTGAAAGTGAAAATAGGTACCATGATGCTATCAGGATCGCATTGACAAACAGCTTCTTAATGACATCTTTATCAGCCAATGCCAGCCCCAACGGATGCCTCTTGGAGGCCTTAACATCTGCAATCCGGGCATCGAGGCGCTTTCGCTGTTTCTTCCTTCGTCGCCGTCTCGCGCTCCTTTGTGTGGTAGTCAAACCGGTCTCTTCATCGTCGGGCAGGTCTTCATCAGAAGACCTAGAGTCCATCTCCCCATCGCTCTCTGCAACGGAGGATAAATCTGAGGAACCAGTGTCGTCTTCAGTCAGAAGCCCCTGTCCTTCCCCTTGGGCGTTGTCTTTGTCTTTGTCTCCCTCGCGGGGATTTGAATGATTTCTATCTTCTTGGATTTCCGAATAGACCTGAGAAGGGCCCCCTGGGCCGGTCAGCACCGAACTCCTCCTCCTATGATGGTTCCCGGTCGAAGGTAAATCCATGTTGAAGATAGCATTTGCTGATCAGGCCCGAATGGAGCCCATTGGCCATCAGGCGGCCCCTCGCTTGCCAGAGAGGCTTGCTTCAACAAGTCTGAGTGATGAAAGAGTGTAACTTTGGGGTAAAGACAGCTGATGACGACCAGGGCAAAAGATCTGGGATAGAGATCTATTGAAAGTGGAAGGATGACGAAGAGACAGAGAATCAACTGTCAATCACGAGAGGCGAATAGGCGAGAGGAGTCCATAGACAAGTAAAAGCACAATGATGATATGAAGTTGAAGCGAAATCAGAATGACACGAGTCTTGGCAAGAAATGCCAAGACCGCAAGAGGCTTTTGATTTACGCCGCCGTTTTTTTGTCACTTAAACGTAAACCAATCTAACTCGACCGGATGTATGTAACTTACCCGTATTATAGAGGGTATTTCTTATTTCCATGGTACGTACCTACCCGGCTTAGTAATAACTATATATCATGAGGAGTAGTTCATTTAGCAGGGCAGCTGCTTGTGAAAGTGGTTGTCGCGTGATGCCACATAGAACACGATAAAATTTCCCCTTTAATTAAAGCCCGATAGGTGCTGACTACACTACTATGATGGTACAATACAATTGAAGTAAATGATGATTATTAATAACTGGCGACTAGACTGACTTTGGGTTGACTAGCCTTATTAGTCGCCTAACTAGTCGATGCGTGGGAGGATATTACAGTCGACTCCCAAAAGCTGAATCACCACAACCACATCGGAGAAATCGTAAAATTAGGGGGCATATGCCAATAAGTCAAGTTACGATTTAATCTCTATTATAGGAGGCCGGCGAGGTAGGATTGAATCGGGTTAAAGATCACCTGATTTTGGTGAGGGAAATCTTTTTTGACCTCCCTGGCTAGTTCGAATCCCCTTGTAAAATGCCAGTTTTTGCAGCCTTATATCTCAACACCCACAACATATCTCGGTTTCTAATCCGGAATTTTGTTTGTATATTGATATAACTACATATAAAACATGTAAGAAATTAGAAGTAATATAAACAGGTGCTGAGATGGGTGGGATAAAAAGTTGGGTTTTAGTCGAGATATCAAGCTGGCCAGGAGACCGGGACACCGGGCTGCCGACGAAAATTCAGGCAACGCCAGATAGAGGTACTAACTTACTTCATCTCATAAGGGATGAATTCTAATGAAAAAAAAGTGGGGCGTGAGCACGCCAGTTCAAATCAGTATTAGGGCTTCTACTAAGTGGTAATGTAAACAAGCAATACACACATCCGAACTTTTTCATCAAATCCCATAATCCCATCTAACAACCCACCCTTGATCTCATACCATCACCTTGAGTTGCTAGCTACGTCTGCCGACATTCCTACACACAGAGCTGACAAGCAGGTTGCTTACCCTACTAACCAAATCATCATTGGCGAGCCCTTCCCAATGCCGAATGAAACAGTCGATTGCTCCGCAAAACCTGGTGAGAGTCGTTGATGTTGAGAGGCTTAATATCGGAAGGATCGTGACGGGCCATGCTAGAGAATACCCAGTACTCTAGACAGCGAGGAGGATTATGTGTGGCTAATGTAATTAATTACTTTACATTTCCTGTTCAGTCATTAGATCCGTGCTGTCAAAATCGTATCGTATCGTAAAATGAGGCGTTGTGCAGGCGTTAATACTAATTTGAACTAGCGTGCTCGTCCCACTTTTTTTTCATTATCACTCTATACATGCAAGCGTATGCTCGGGTTGATTCTATGTAGATATCACCGTCATCATATACTCGTTCCCTGCTCACCTGTCTCATTCAGATTGATTAGTAATTGATTTAGTAATACGGTTATTAGTAAGCATTTCCTCCGCATGTCTTGGTACGCTATCATAGGTACCACCTACTGTCTCCTGAACTTTAGTATTAACTAGTACTATCATAGTAAGTACAGTACATACAGCTTATATCTACTTATTACTCGCTTTTGTTTTATCATTGTCCTTTACTATTGCTGTAATGCCAAAGTATCCAAACGGAGGTGTCCGTGGGTTGAATGGGAAGGCTCCAAGGTCAATCTGGCACCCACCTTGTGGTGTTTTTTCCGAAATATCACCCGGAGCTGAATCATATTGAATGGTTCTAGTGCTATAGTAAGCAATTCTCTGAAACAATTACAACTATGCCTTCGGTGGATTGCATCAAACAGTCTATATCAAATGGCATATTATTATGATGACTTCGAGATTAATGTCATATAGCGCTTAATTCACGTAAGCTTGCCCAATTTATTAAAGGCTTTCTCAGAGAATATCGTCGTGATATTGACACATTGGTCAATGAGACACAGGCTTCATCAAGCCGATAGACAACACGCCAAGGTCTAAGAGAATAACATCGAAAACGGGACGTCAATGGCTGAAAAAGCTTGGGTTCGCTTAGAAGGGCGTCAAGAAGGGTGTATTTCTTGATGGGTATGAACGAGAAGATGTGGTCGAATATCGCAAGCAATTTCTTTAGACCATGAAAGAAATGTCGCCCTACATGGTCGAGTTTAACTCGGATGGGACGATGAAGTTGAAGCGATACCCTCCTACGGCGTTAGCCAATGTTGGAAACTCAACGATCTTAGGCATTTATAATAGTTGTATGCGCTTAATGGAGTAGTATCGGCAAGGGGTGGCGTATGGCACTTCGAATGGAAGAAACTCATGGTGAAGATCGTTAGAAATATGTTTTGTTGTTCCGAGTTCTATAAATATGAACGTCGTGTCATCATTTGTCATCAATCACGTGGTTCACTTGCACGAAATGCATTCCAAATTAGGATCAGTAAATATGGGTCCTTTCCTATTTAGGCAAAGTACCCAATTGTCTCATGTCCCTAAAGTTGCCTTTTGTCAAACGTCACAGGCTCCCCCGGCAGCAAGAATTTTAGCTATTTGAGATCATTATATTTAATAATCAATGCTATATAACCTAGTGTTTATAATTCTACGATCCCATGTGGTGTGGTTAGGGCAATGAATTTCGAAAATGGCAACTTTCTCTCGTGGTATGTGGGCACGACGCCTTTTCCGCTGCCTGACCCCCTTCGTAAGATACCTAAATTTCCTTATTGTTATCGATAACAGGGATCCCCAAATTACTGGGAATATGAGAACTGAACTAAAGGGCATAAATAGAGCCTCCATGTCCTCAGTGATTGCCACTAGCTCAATTAGTAATTTAGGTCAATGCAACGTTATTCGTTCCTGCCATTAGTCGATGTCTCAACTTCTATAGCTCATAATCACAGCAAAAGGCCCTCTGGGGAGAGTTTCCACAACTATTCCACTCAAGGGAAGAGGGAAGGGAGAAAAGTGGAAGCAAGGGACTCTATTTATATTTAACCTAGCGGGAGACCGGAATATACAGGAAAAGAAGGAAAAGGACAGGTATGAGCTTTCTACCCTTGTCTTTCCCGGTGGGGCGGATTTTTTTGCAGAGTTGATCCGGGGAACCCTGCATCTGTTTTGCCGCATGTTCATCTGGAACGTGGCAGCCTCCTCGCTTATCCCCTGGATCTGTGCTGTACGTCTGATCCCTTAATAACTTCAAGCCTTAGGGAGTACCATTGTGTCTCACTATGACGACCGGTCCGTCATGTGCCTTGGGTCCGCTCCCGCCAGAGAACCTCCACCGTCCTTACCGGGAGACACATTTTGAATTCGGGTGGCTCCGGAGGTCGAGATCTGACCGCTGAACCTGGGCCTCGCATCTCGAGAGGCAGCTTGAAATTCCGGCAGCATTTGAGGTAGGGCCGGACAACAAGGGGCCGAAATTAATTCCTGCACCATCGGCCGCCCCATCAGTCACCATCCACCAAACCGTATCTATCATCCACTTTGTAGCTCCCATGCCTCTTCGGCTTGATCGTATCATATCTTGGCTTAGTGTTGATCAGAGTTGAGGATTTCGTTTTGACCAGTCCCTCCAATCAGCTTCTTCATTCTCTCATTCTTCTTCTTCTCCCGTTCCCAAGCCTATTATACTGTTGTACAGATTGCTCGTTTGCAATGGCCTCGCCGGGGTCTCCGTGTGATGATTACTTAGTTACTTAGCCATATGTATTGTAGGGCCAGTTTCATTTTATCTCTATCAGGTAGGTCCCGCAGGAGTGTATTTTTAGCAAGGGAATTCAATCGAGCCACTTTGGGTAACTGAAATTGCAAATAACAATTCAGGTTGATTTGTTCCGGTTGTTCTGGCAGGCGTCACTCTGCTTTCGCCGACTTTAAAAGGCCCTAAAGTAGTGACGTTCAGTCCGACTATTATAGTATTCCTTTCTTTGAACAATCCACGAGTCTCCTTATAAAGGTAGAGATTTCCTACATTTTGGGAAGTTACAGAAATCGGCCGGACGGCCTTATCGTAATGAAGGGAACAAAACTGAAAACTAGTACAAATGAAAATATGATAAGAGAGTTGCCCTAGGTTATAAGCTGCCATACTATATTTTAATCTCATATTTACAAAAGGGGTGAATAGTACGGTGTTTTGGTATCTAACTATAACCACGATGTAAGTCTACGTGATGGATAGGACATGACCGACAGTTTCCTTCGTTTTATCTTATTGTCTTTGTTTGAACCCTTTCTACGAAGGCAAAAGCTATAGAGTTTTCCTTACCCACCACAAGCCAGAAGCTTAAGTCGAGCAAGGGGACCTCGATTGGGTATATAGGTCCTTACTTTCTACCTCTCCTTCTTTTTCCTTATTTCCCTTCTCCCTGAAGTTTGATTCTTTCGTGTATTTACTGCCTAGAGTAAATCGGTGGATAGACGAGTAGAGCTTCTTCTTTTTCTAAAATGGCCTCAGCGATTGTCATGGCCTAGTTGTAATAAAATCTACTCTCTAGAATAAGAGATTTGCTAGGCTTGGAAATTCAACCCTTTGAAGGCTACCTGTCCAAGCACGGACAGACCTCGCCCTCTCGAGAACTACGCGTAGACGGACAATATTATACATGTTCGTGGGACAAATTTCTCTTATGATCCGCACTCTGCCAGTGCAGATCTAAAGCCATCCTTTCACAAGTCAAACCTCGGACTTCATAATCTGTTATTTCCCATTCTAAGGTGATAAGGCATTCAGGAATGGATATTTATATATAGGCTGTCACGGTTTGCTGTCCAGTAGATCCTAGCAGGCCGCTTGCAGTAACCATTTCCTAGTGGGATCATCTTGGGAATCATCGTGGAGAATTAGGCAAGTTTGGAACCTCCATTGAGCCTATGAATACTACATATATGACTAAATCTTATTAGAATCAATACTCACTGCACGAAATTAGCTGCTGTGTATTCCTCCAATCGTAGCAGCATACAGAATGTCTATTAGTTCGCGAATGGCAACGTCTTATTAAGATATCAACAGGTTTTTCCTCTTGTAATTTCTGACATTCAACTCAGGTACTTCGATAACCAGTCTCTCATAGCTTTATGGAGGTAACCAAAATCGATGAGTTTCCGCGACTCGAACCTTTCCGGCTGTATGAGTCGAATCTCCCTCCGCCTGCGTTAAATTGTCTTTTACCAAACCGCTTGTTACCCGCCCTGATTCATCCAAGGTCTCTAGCAAATCTGTAATTGTTCATTCCCTCGACCATTTGCCTCGAAGCCACCTAAGGCCGTTGACCTCAAAATCTTGGCCCTTCAAAGCACCCTTTCGGGCTCTGCTGAACATCTAACCGCCTAGATACTATCTATTTAGAGGTCCATCCCCACTCACTTTAGGATAGGTAATAATGGATTATAGAGTCTGGAGGTTGATCCGCGGAGGTGGGACTTATACTCGATTGCATTAGAATAATCATAGGATAAGTTCATCCTACGGAATATCATATCGCTCTTCTTAAGTGCAGTTGTCAAGCGCATGATCCTTTGAAGATCTGTCTTTGAACTGGTAATCTTAATGATTTGAATTGCAAACCTGACACCCTATATTTCTTATTCCAAAAGATGAGTATACCATTAAATTAACTAAGAGAAGAGAGATTCAATGGAAGACAATAGAGATAGGCCTGGGATTCTATTTCTACTACTTAAACTTACAATGACGCCTTATATTCTTCGGCCGGCTTTAATATAGCCGTTAACCGGATATCTAACTATCCGTAGTCTGTGAGTCAAGGTCCTACATATATAATCATCTGTGAGAGAAATTCTGCCCTTCCAGATCACGGGGGCGGGATAAATTCTCAACAACCTATTTGAGTACTGGTTCTTCTACATACATCGAATTGCCTTTCTGTTGGACGCATTACTTCCGAGTCGAACCACTGTTATTGAAAAATCAACAATTTAGAAACTAATACATTTAATCGTAGCGTATTTAAGCAAAAATGAAGACATCAGGCTTTGATTCTTCATTTTGAGGCTGTGGTGAGATAGTTGGATAATAAAACAATCGAATTTTTCGGATTTCTGCCTCTGCAGAAAACCACTGTCGGACGGTCTATCATACATAGCTAGGAACACATACAAAAAAAGCTTTTTTTAAACTTGAGGCTATGGTTAGGGCCTTATCCCCTCATTTCAAACTTGATTGGACTTTTACTTGTACGAAAGGTATGTAAGCACCCTAATGCGGTATACTATATAGTAGCTGCCGAAATGAGCCAGGAATAAGTTATATCCATGAGGAAGCAGTGCGAGCAGCGCTAATTGAGATCCACTGTCCCTTCTTTTCCCCAGAAGTTACCAGTTTCATTACTGCACCAAACACAGTGTATGTATCGTTTCCCAAGTTCTTCTTGCCCTTTGCAAACACCGGTTTACCAATCGATACTACTTTCTCTTCCCTGCCTCCCCATTCTCTCCATCCTTTCCGTAGTCCCGCTTGATCCCATTCGTAGGTTCCCTTAGCCGTCCGTAGTAAGGAAGCACATCCTAGAGCTAATTCGACGACGGTTCCAAGATCTAGTTCTTCTCTGTAACTCTCATGCAAAACCAGATCAAGAATTTCTTCAAGCTTTTCGACGACGGCTTCAGGTTGTACTTCCGTGGCTGTTTCGGGACGGACTAGTAAGGCACGTCAGCAGTCATGGTAGGCGACAAAAGAAAATGTAGACGCCATACTAGTATCGCGCTTCCCCGATTGTTCGGATCTCATGACACCTATCTTTTCAGGCATTGTAAGATGGGAATCGATGCCATTACAGAAAATCTCGCGGTGAAGAATATCAGCCAGAATACTAATAAGGAAAGGGCCCCTGTTTTTATCACTGGGAGACCGTGGTCGACTCTTGTCCTTATTGCCTTTCCCGACAATCGTAGCGGACGTAGCAGAGTCGGGTATATTCCACTGACTGATGCCGAACTCGATACACGACCATAGCTCGTTGAAGGCAGATTCGATTTCCTCATCAAGGTAGTCAACTTTAATCGCATCGATAGCTGGATTAACTATAGCTAAATATTGATGCTCCGGAAGCCTGCTTGGTGGTTCTGGTAGCTTCTGACTTTCCTTCTTGTCCTCCCCCTTTCCGGTTTTCAGTTCAGGTTTCTGTCGCTCGTTTATCAATCTCTCTTCCGCTGGTTTGTGTACTTTTGATGGCCCCGCCTGCAGAGATTCCAGCTGCAGCTGTATATCATTCAACCTGCGCCGATGTTCTTCGTCTTTTATCTTCACATCTTCGGCAAGAGCTCTGAGCCGATCCTCGACTCCATCGACACGACCGAACCAGAGATCGTAAACATAAGATAATACCTTCCTGATGAGCGGGAATAGATTACTAGAAAGTGAGTAATTACGGTAGCCGAGTTATCATTTCCTGAGATCCTTACAGCATTTTCATAGCACTCGCTTGCTCTTCCATAGTTTGTTGTTGATTTTGCTCTTGTTCTTGTTCTTGCTGTTGCGTTTGCATGCTGGCTTGTGGCGAGTTTGATGTTGCCGAAGGCGCCGACATGCTCAGCTTAAGAGTTATGAACCCTTTGCGTCAGCCCGATCCTGGGACGTTAAACAAAAATCAGGATACGCTGAGATTGTACACACGTCGAGTTGTGCGTTGTCAGCTTAGAGAGTATATCAGTATCCAAAAACAGCACAATATGTGAAATTATGATGATTATTATTCTATCATAACTATTTAACACCATCCATTCTGGATTTGCATGCGGCTTGCAGGGGAGGGGGTAAACCGGATTAACATGATCCGATGTTTAGAGCTTTTCATCCCAACAGATTTTGAGCTCGAGACTATGATACCCGCTCAGTTTTGAACGCGAGTGGTTGGTTTTTCAAGGGTATAATCGTGGCAGGATCATGCAGAGAGGGGTGGTCGATTGCTAAATCTTTTCCAGTCAAGTACGGTCTAGCATTTAGGTTTTCTCTTCTGTGTATTAATCTATATGATTAGCAGATCATTGAATTGTATTAATCGTCCTTATCCACCTAGCCTACCAGCGAGTTGAGCCTCGGCAGAGCAGAATCGATCTTCGCTAGCGGGCTAGGTTCTATCCCGCACAGCCTTCCTTTTATAGAACCAGTTACAGGTACTAGTAGGTTACGAAGCCTGTATCATACAGTGAACATTAGTGCTAAATAGCCTTCTACTTAGTCTACTTTTAGTATTAGGGTGTGTGATACAATAGAAAATTACCAATAAGGGTAACTACATGATTCACTAATAAATCAAAATGCACTTGATGTTTCCCTCGGTTCAGTTGGCCGGAACCCGCGCGCACGGACCCTAGTGCCTAACTCAGATAAGGGTCATATGACATTCCATGTGCTGCACATAACGACCTGGGACCTTGACTTTGGCCAACGGCGAGATCTTTCATATAATTGGTGGTCATCAGCCACCAAAGCTGTCAAGGTATAGGTCTGGAGTCGTTTCCCTCTTGTATACGCAGCCATTTTATAGCTGCATAGTAATGCTTTATGGTTGTTTTGCCTTGGAGTTTGTTCCAAGTAGTAGCTAATATACACGCGCATTAACCAGCCGGCCGCTCGTCAGAACGATGATATGATACGGCTTCGCTAAAAGGGTTTCATGCCACTCTTCAAGAAGACGTTTAATTTAATGTATTTAAAGCCATATTTTGATGTAAAATAAATGGGAGGCCACTCAACAAATTCGGTTACATATCACTGGTGACTTTAAAGTGGACGGCCAAAGGGTAGGATGTTTCGTATACCTTACAAATAACATGTATGTACATTATACAATACCCTTCATATTATAAGAAGTTAGGTAAGCTGGTCTCAGCTGGTGATTGGTCAAAGCAAGGAGTGAGACCGCGTGCAAAAAGGCAGATGGTCCGGGGTCCTATACCTTTGACTTAATAACTAACATTCTAATCCATGTTGTTCTTCATACTAATCCAGTCATCCAGCCTTGCCACCAATCACGTACACTCCATCATATTCCACAATGCGAAAGAAGGCCCTGAGTGGGATCACGTCACTATGATAGATGTATATAAAGTAAATCCGCAGGTTACCTGCAATTTCTATCTCTCCATATGGGGCACATCGAATATAAATTTGCATATCCTGCAGAGTCAAGTCGGCGAATTTTTGATTAGTCATTCTTTTTTACGTATGATATGGTATACTATACCATTTATACTATACAAGGGAAATTTTCAATTATACATGTATATTAACATCCCTACCAAAGGGTGGTTAAAGTGAGAGTCTGGCCAAAGCGGGGGTCCAAGACGTTATATGATAGGAGCTATGATAGGACGTTTTCGTCCATGCATTTCTCGGCTAAATGGGCAAGAAACCACTTGGACCCACCGTAAGGCGGGACTCCATTACTAAATATTAATTGGCTGCTTCCCCAGGCGGAAGGAAAACGGGTCCCCGGAAGGCGGGGATCGTTAACGCTAGTCATTATAGAGAAACATCCAAACGGCAATGAGACTCGGGTTCACGATGTCAGATCCCCAATGTAAGGTGGGCTCGGTTAAGAACAAAGGTCGGCCTACAATCTTGCTCTGTCAGCAGTTGTTGGAAGTCGGGTTTGCAAGACCAATCTTACGCGTACGTATATGAGTGTATATAGAGCTTTCGCTCGTGCAACCACGGAATTTCTTTGCTTGGGGGTTAAGGGAGAGCCTTCGCTGGGTCTCTCCCTCCACCCTCTTTGTTTAGCTACCGTCCCATTCCATGTCCCGTTCTCTCCTCCCACCATCTAGCCTTTTTGAATTCCGCTTCAATTGCGGTGTTGTCTATGATACTCGCGAGGCATTTGTTTTGAACCTTCTGTAGCTTGCGCAATAGAACTATAATTGGTCAGGCCACGGATGTACCCTTCCCTTAGGTTGCTGCAAGCCTCTATCAACTCTAAGTTATATGATAGGATCGACGAGGTGTTTAATGAAACGCTGGTTGGGAAAGGGCTGGCTTGACCGAACTGGCAGCCTAACGTTGATCCGCCATGGCTACTATTAACTACTATTAGAGGAAGGCAGAGATGAAGGTATGATACAGAGACCGAATGCGCACCCTATATGTACATACATACATACGCCAGAGTTGGGGCCGTAGTTGTTACCATCATAGTAGTCAAGTTTGTGCACTGGCTTTTCTCAACAATTCAACATTGAGTTTTTTTTTTTTCAATAGGTGTGAAGGCATATTGAGTATTGATTACCGAATATAGCACTGGCTCCAAGTTAGATCTCTGTGTAAGCAGTGCGAGCACTGCTAATTGAGATCGACTGTCCCCTCTTTGCCCCGGAAGTTACCGTCTTCATTACTGAACCGAACACCGTATACGTGTCCCCCACTGCGATCTTCCCTGTGCCCTTTGCCGACGCCGGTTTTTCAATTGATACCACCTTCTCTGGTCTACCTTCTCGTCCTCTCAGTAGTCCCTCTTGATCCCATTCGTAACACCCCTTAGCTGTCCGTAGAATGAAAGCACACCGTACAGCCATTTTGACAACTTCTTCAAAGTCTAAATCTTCTTCGTAGCCATTCAGCAAAATCGGCCCGAAACGTTTTTTAAGTTTATCGATGACCTCTTTGAGTTCGGGGGGCATTGGATTTTTGACTGTTCTTCCTTGCAGTAAGGTTGCTTTAGGACGATCTAGCAGCACACATGTTAGAAGTCATAGTAAGTGACAGAAGAAAACGTAAACGCCATACCACTATCATGCTTCCTTGATTGTTCAGATCTCAGATCTTCTATCTTTTCAGACATCATAAGACGGGGATCAAAGTTATTACAGAAAATATCACGATAAAGAATATCGGTCAAAACACTAATAAGTGAAAAGACTCTGTTTTTATCACTAGGCGGCCGCGGTCGGCTCTTCTCTTTATCACCTTCCCGCGCAACTATTATAGCGTAGTGCGTAACAGGGGTGGCCCTGTTCAAGTGACCGGTAATGCCGAACTCAATGTACGACCATAGATTTTCGAACTCGGATTCGATATCTTTATCCAGGTATTCGATTTTATTCGTGTCAACAACTTGTTTCACTAAATTGCTTGGTGGTTCTCTGACTTTTTCCTTTCTCGTTCCGGTTTCCGGTTCAAGCCCCTGTCGTCGATTTCTAGCCTCTATCCGATTAGCTGGTACCTGAGGGTGCTCAGGTACTTCCTCTGTCACGCTCTTCTCCGTCGGGCTCTGCTCTGCTAGTTTGGGTTTTTGTGGTAGCTCTACCTGGAGAGATTGTAGTTGCTGCTGCAGAGATTGTAGCTGCCGTTCCAGAGATTGTATCTGCTGCTGTAGAGTCTCAAACTTGCGGTAATACTCTTCGGCGGCCTGTGTCTTTGCATCTTTGGCTGGGGTTTCGGGCCGATTTTCGGTTATCTCTACATCTTCGACGAGAATTTCGAGCCGACTTTCCGGTAGCGCCTCGACCGAGTTGGACGAGAAGAATTTGTAGACCGGGGTCAGCACTCTAGTGAAGAATGATGATTGATTACTGGAGAGCAAGTAAATATGGCAGCCGGATTATCATTTCTTGAAACCTATGGGGAGCTTACGGCATTTTCATAGCATCCCGCTAGCTCTTCTGCCGGTTTAATTTTGGTTGTGCTAATTTTTGGTCAGTTCGATGCTGCTGAAGGAGATGTGCTCAATTACGAGTTCGGCAGTTACGAAATCGATCCTGGGACGCCGTAAAAGTCGGGCTGGGTTGGTGTTGTGGTATACTCAACGTCAAGTTGAATTGGGAACGTATCAAGGAGCGCTTTCGTGAAATATGGACACGAGAATCCGAGACTTTCAAAGAACACGCTACTCCAAGTAGGGTAGGACAGCGGAGGCTTTATCTAACCTACGGCAACCATTGTTGTTATTACATACGTAGTAGCGAACGACTTCTCGAAATTACTACGTACACGTATTCCAACCCGTTTAATTATCATATCATGAGATATCCGCATTGCAGCTTGCAGAGTGTAAACTAGATTGATCCGATACTTTTAGAGATTTCCCTCGACTGCACCCACCCGCATTTGACCTCAAGGCTATGATATGATGTCGTTTTCTTAGTCGAGTGGGTACTGTCTAGCATTCTATCATAGTAGGGAGAGTCTTCAATGGCTATCCATGCAAGTTGTAACAGGTGTCATAAGAGGCCTGTTAAGCGTTAAGCTTGTGCAGTAGTTATTTATTTTATTATTAATGAACCCGCGAACCCCCAAGTGGTGACTGTTGCCTAGTACGCAAGCAAGGCAATAACTAAGCTTTGTGGCTCGATTATTAATATTAGCCTGGTTCGTGTGAATGGGGTCTCGGTCCAAGCATTCCTCCGCAACTGTCGCGTTACTGCTCCTATTATGATATAAAAGGTCGGGGAATACGGTTAGACCCGGAAATGTCTTGTCGCAAGCACAGACTTGTAAAGAACCCAAACAACGCAATGCCACAAGACACGTATTCGCTAGTATTCGCTAGTTCTCCAGACCAAAAAAACGGGGCAGGGGTTGTTAGCGCGTGTGAACTCGAGTTGAGCCTCAAGGTGTGGGGGCTTTGTTTCTTTCACCAATTATATCCTGCAACCAACGCCTTATCGTTGCCTAAAGTTTACATGGGATTTTGATAATCTATTTTTTTCTTTCATCCAAGCTAGCCGAGTCCCCCCCACATAATCATGACCTACCTGCAGGGCCAGCATGGACTAGTGCCTTTTTTTTCCCTATAGTAAATAATAAGCGTGCTAGCGAGCTGGAGTGTCCACAGTCTGAGTGCCTGAGACAAGCGTCAAAGTTTGCCACCCGAATAAATCCAAGTTGTTATGAACTTAACTCTTCATGAACAGCTGCGCATCCAGCCTCATGCAAGTAACTAACTGCCCAACAGAGAACTTGGCGTGATGAGGCTGATGCAATCTTCAGCCGTAAATTTATGAATTGGGGTAGGTCCTAAGTATTTCCCATGATTGGTAACCACCGGTGTATCTCTCAGTACATGTTATAATTGCGTAGGCTATTGCGCGTGACTTGCTGCTGAACGAATATGAGCCGATTTCTGCCTTATAAACTAGAGCTGTATCAGTAGAAGATTCATATTGAAAAAAAAAAAAATGAAAAAACAATATTGAAGAACTCCGTATAATATTGGATTATTGAGAAAATACTGAGAAAAGTCACAGGATATCCTATATACTAGACACATTCAGTCATCTCTACCTTCCTCCGAATCTAACTAGCAGTAGTGGCGGATCAACGTTAAGCTGCAAGTTTGGTCAAGCCAGTCAGTGCTTCATAATTAAACACTCCACCACTATTGCCAATGATGTATTAGACTATTGGATGTGGATGGATACAGATGGATATCCCATTATGTCCATTACATGCATATCTCTACAACATATATCTCTGGGCTTTCTAGGTATGGTAGAGAGCATGCATGAGCGGTAAAACTTGAACAATAAAATCATTTAAATCTACATGGGATAGAGTGGGTGAGGCTCTGATGATACATACTAGTTAACCATGATATAAATCCGTAAGTAGCGGTTGGAGTGTTCGTTGGCCCAAGGCTCCAGAGCCGCAACCCGCGGATAGCCTCCTATTGGATGTTGTTTGTAACAAGTATAGAATAGTCCGTACCTTGTATTGCTAAACGGAGCAAAACAGTGATAATAAATAATAATATATGAAGTGTAAACTTGTAACTTTAGTAATCGCTAAAAGAAATCTATTGGGACTATTCCAAAACCAACGGTCTCAATACCAGAAGAACTAATATTGTCACCAGCCTAAACTCACAGTATTCGATGGGACACCTGTTTCAATGGTATTCTATTCTCTTTTAGGCTAAGATTGGCACATTTATCTATTTTTGGCCATTCTTCATTATCTAATGACTAAACCTACATCGGTAATATCGGTCATCGGTCGCGCTTGCTGAGTTAGCTAAGCTTCTAGCGATTGATACCACCCCACTCAGTTAGAATTGATGTTTAGGTGTGCTGTCAAGGCTAGCTCTAGAGTAGACGTCCATTGGAAGGGTTTAAAAAAGACTAGATGGTTATTATAGCTTCGGGTTGCGGAGCATTGGTTCCTGTCCACTTGCTGGTAATCAAGATCCTTGCGGCACTGCACTTTGCCCGAATCAAAGCACCGACATACCACACCTAGACAGATAAGATGACTCGGATGAGCGAGTACAAGCAGCTATATGTATGAGATAGCAGCCCACCTCTTATACCTAACCGCTTTCAAGTCCCTTCCCTAAGATATATATGAAAAACCACATCAACATCTCGGCCCATTTCCAAATACCTATACACATTACGTCTGACTAGTCGGCATCATGGTCTATAACCATAGCCAGCATCCCAAAGAAGGCCATTTTGAGAGTCCAGTACCAACGGCCCCACTACCAGGCATTTCTGCTCCCAAAGAAGGGTACGGTTCCGAATACAACATATACAATACACCTCCTCAACAGCCCATCTCCATCCCATATCGATCGAACCTAGAACAAGCTCCTGTCAAGAAGTCCAAGCTTATACTCGGTATTGACTTCGGAACCACTTACTCCGGGTAAGAAACTCAGCCCGGGGGCTAGAGAGTACGGATTGTGGCTGAGGAATTCTGACATTTGTTGATAGGATTGCCTACGCCCTCGATAACGGAAAAATTAGGGTAATTAATGAATGGGGAGGGAGAGCTCAGGGGGGAAGGAATGACGTCTTCAAAGTCCCCAGTTTCATGAGATATTCACCCAACTTCCCTCATCAACTGCTTTCCTGGGGTTATAAGGCCGAGGATGACCTTGAAAACGAGACCCCCGGGGTATTGGATAGAAATTTCTACATCAAAGGCGCTAAGCTTTATCTTGAACCTGATGTTGAAACGTTCTATAACCAACAAAAACCAAACCCGTTCCACGATGACTTTATAGCCGTTTCACGATCAAAACCAACTGAAGATATTATATCAGAATACATCGGCTCTATCTATCGTCATGCTCTCGAAAATATAAAGGAGCGAGAAATCGCCCAGCATATAGACTATGCACAGAAGGAGTTTGTTTTGACCGTGCCTGCTATATGGTCTGATGGGGCAAAAGAGTCAACACTACGGGTGCGAGGCTACGATTTCGGAATTGATAAAAATGGGCTGACTATAACGATAGGCTGTACGATCCGCCCACCCCGATCTCTCCAATATCAATGCCAGTAATCTTATAACCGAACCTGAAGCTGCATCCCTTTACACATTTGATTTCTATCGGGAAAGACTCTCGGTATGGTAGCCCTTCTCCCTATCTCTTAAATGCTCACCTGCTTTTTTAGTTAGCCACTAAGCGTCACTTTATAGGTAGGAGATAGCTTTACCCTTTGCGATGCTGGTGGTGGAACTGTCGATTTAACATCCTACAAAATTACGGCGTTGAAACCCCTGAGCTTGAAGCAGATCGTCCTGCCATCCGGTAAACCCTCACCACTGTCTTGAAACTTGAAGAACGTTTGCAATTTCTCTAATTTCTCTTCTCTCTTCCCAGGTGATACTGTGGGGTCGCTACTTATTGATGCCGCTTTCAAAGAACATTTTCAGAAAATTTTGGGGAAGAAGCAGTACGATGAAATCGCTAGAGAGGATATGAGTGCGCTGTATGAAGTGATGCGCTCCTTCGAGAATGACATCAAGAGGTCGTTTTCTTCCGCCAAAGAATGGAATGAGCAACCAAGGTATAAAAAGGGCATAACTATTCATTATGACGTCAAAGACGACCCAGCAAATGGTATTCGGGGAAGAAGGTTGGAAATTACCGGGTACGTTGGCTTCTCCCTTATCCCATATGTTTAAGAATAAGCTAATAATGTTTCTGAAGAGAATTTCTGCAGCAACTTTTCGATGGCTTTATACCCAGAATTGGAGAACTTGTTAGGGAGCAGCTTAATACCGTGAGGAGCGTGGAAGGCAGACCCGCAGAGGTAAACATCAGTTATCATTATCCCATGTACTAGTGAAAGCTTATGTATCTACCAGGCAATCTTTCTTGTTGGGGGGTTTGGGTTAAACCCATATCTCAGAAAGTACCTGGCAAATATTGTAAAGGTTATTCAACCTCCTGATGGGTAAGACACGATAACCTAGCACTTCTTCAAGGGCTTTTGTTCACGGACTAATCAAATCCATAGATGGGCTGCAATCGTTAAGTTCGTCATCCATCCTATTATTGTTGGATGACACTTGAGGCTTGCTAATATGCTCGCTATATAGAGGAGCTGTTCTCAGCAAAATCTCACAAGGGGTTCGTGTAGATACATCTCTCGCACCAAAGAACTACGGAGTCGAGATACATGCACTATATCAACCAAGTATCCATCCCAAAATACCGGACCCTAAGAAGTGGCATGATGATTATGAAGGCGTTCAGCGTATCCCCGTCATGCGTTGGTATATTCGTAAGGTATTTTGACTACTACTTTTCTAATTTTACTTGACTTCTCACGAAATCTAGGGTGACGATCTATCTCGAAAAAAACCTACGATCTACAAATTTCACAGAAGCATACCATACCAACATGGTGACCATGAGAAGATCATCATAGACCACTTGCAGAAATCGGCAGCCAAATCGGTTTCGGATTACCCATGGGAATGTGAGTAATAAGCCGCTCGAGAAAAATCTTTGCTTATAATCTCTGCTAGGCAATCTTGAGGAGGTTTGCAGAGTCGAACTTGACCTACGCTCCGTGCCTGTTAGTGAATTTACCTTCAGGCACACTAACGGAAAGATGTTCTACGATGTACCTTATGAAATTGTTGTCGAAGCCTTCTCAGCCTCTCTCGAATTCTCCTCCAGGTTCATCTCTCCCAGCCTTGGTGCGATCCAAAGCACCAAGGGAAGGTTGGGCGTGAATTGAGCGAGACTTTTGAGTTTCTTGCACTACCTTAGTGCATTATCGGTTCACAAATAAAGCATGCAGTTGCACTTGAGTAGGTGGATGAGTGTCACACTCTATCCGTTCTCCTTCACTGTGATGTATTGTCAGTCTTTAAAGGGCAACCATTTACTAACGGTACCCTTCGTTGAGGGCTGGTCAAGAAGTTATAAACTCGTACGGGAACTACTACTTTTGCATTCTGTTTGCACTTGAACACCTCAGTTATTAGCATCAGGTCAATGATTATTAATAATAAATGACTTTCGTCCGCATTGGTATTTTATTGCCTCAGACCTTGATACACGATTATTATCATTGGGCTGTACGGGCAAGAAGCTGCCCGAAAGCATCCATTATTATTAGCTTTTGAAATTCCCATTGAAGGAAATCCCTGTCACATCTTAGCAGCCAAGATCTGACCACGTACATGTAGGCTTAAGCCCAGGTAGTTACGAACGATAAGGGACGGCCGAGAACTCTACCCCGCAGATTTCTTCTTCATGTACAGGCGAAAGTCATCCACTGTGGCGTACATTTAAGTTCAAGTATTTTTCCTCTTTAGTTAGCTCAGACGTCAGCTACTACTGTTGATGCAACTTGCAATTGTCAGCTTCTATTATTGGATTCCTACTTTATTCGTAGCCTCGTCGGACGGTGTGTAAATACATGCATACGTAGACGGCTTCACTAGTAGTTTAGCTCATCATTCAAAGGTCCCGGCAAAGGCGGCATGGAATGGGGAAGCCGTAATATAGATTAGGGTAGTAATGCAGCTTTAGTCTAATGGCTAAATTAGTATATAATTTGACAAAAGCAGGAACGCTACAAAGCTTGGCGGTGACAATCCCTTAATTATCAACCAGTCTCAAGAGACTCGGAGATAAGAGGAGATGTTGTCGTAATCCATGCGCACTTTAAACAAGAAGCTCACCTATGATAGCCTATATAGGCTAGCGTCTGAGGACAATTTCTAAGGTTTCTTAGCGCGTGTGAGTGATTTTTTTTTCCGATTTTCTCATTACACACGCACATTTGCTTGAATATCTTTTTACCCAACAGTTAAATCGCCTCCAAAATTCAAAATATCTAATATTATGGGAGAGATTCCACTCTTTCATGTGGTCTATTTCATATGTCCCTGTGGCTATTCAAAAGCTGTTTCGAGATCAAATTACTACTAAAAAATCCACCATATCCTTAAACATGTCGGAAGAATTAGCTAATACTTGAGAATCATATTCAGGACATTGTATTGCACATTGTGATCCGATTATATCCCCGGTACCCCTAGAATTAAGCCGTGCGTGCGTTGGTATGTTCATGTCGGAGCTCATGTACTATTCCGCAGCCGGGTAATAAGAGCCTCAAATATTTGTACTTTCCCCTCAAGATTAGAGTTCGACATTTCAAAATATTATAGAGTAGCTTTCTGCGATTAATTTTCAATATTTAGTAGGTTGATAGATGATGTGGCTGAGATATTGTTTCGAGTTGAAAAGTCGCCTTCTCTAAGAAAGCACTATTTAGATTGCCAGGATAAGAAAAGGAGAGAAAAGGAGTTGTGACGCTAAGGATCGGACCGATAGCCTCCGACCGCATAAAACAGGGGTCTAGGGACACCCCCGCTAAATTATTTTTGTATAAGCGTGAAAAACACATTATAGCCAATGTTACCACTATAAAACCCGCTTTCAACTAATGTACTCAACCAAGGCGCGTAGGGCGCAGCTAGGTGGCAGCCGCCCCAAAGAAGCGATACTACCAGCTCAAGTTGGGCATGTGGTGACAGAAGAGAGCCCAGCTATTTGGAAACCCCAAAGCTTCGGGGGCCATCCTACGGTTTCTAGCAAATACGACAGTAGGATGCCCTCGGGGGGATCAAGAGCAGGTAGATAGGGCTAGGGGAAACGAGGCCCTGGAGGAGGCGGAAGGAGAGAAATATAGACGGGGGGAGGTAGCCTGCAAAAGTAGCCAATAATATATTAAGGAGGGCATTTATGGCCCAAAAGCCCTGCGTAGTGAGGTGGACTGGGTGAGGGAAAAGCAAATCGAATGGTCAAGGAAGATTGACACTGAGATGGGGAGACAAGCCTATGGGCGGGTGTCTGTCATAGCCGAAACGCTAAATACAAACAATAATTTTGATCAAATAAATAAATATGTACTCAACGTATTATCGCTGACGCCGGGTGGATCGCCTCGAGTCAAACCCGAAATCCTATTCCCTTAGGTATATAAAAGTGCCATATTGGAACGTGGCTAAGAGCGGGTTAGTGAACAATTTTCTTCTCCCAAGTCAGTCCCCACTACCAGCCTCAACAACGCGGCCGTTTGTACCAACGACAACCGTCTTGTATAGCCTTGGTCGGACGCCAGAATTCTAGTGGTTCCAAGTATGGATACGCGATTGTCAATTTCAGAAGCCATTCGGAGGGGAATTCTTATAAATTCAGATGCGATCGCGGTCATTCTACTAACACGCGGGGCACATGCATCGTGCCCAGGCCATAGATGATGAAGCATGAGAAAATCGGATAGTTGTTCAAAGCTGCTGTCCCCCTGTTCCTCCACACATAATTTACATAGTTCTTCTCACATATTTCAATTGTCACGGCCCAATAGCAATGCGAGATCTTTACAACATGCCCACTTATGCATAAAGTTCATGAGCTCAAGGGCCGCATTCCTATGCAGACCTTATTGGAGCAAATCTCACTGGACAACTCTTAAGGACCCGAAGAACCGAATTACACATCTATTGCTTGTAGGTAAGAAGCTGATTGAGGTTCTCTAGGTAAACCACGATACTCAGTATTGTTATTTCTGAAGACGACTATGATAGTACTGGCTTGCAAGCATCTTTTTTTATAGGCGATCCGTTAGGTCAACTCAACTCAGGTGGCGACAATTCTAAGTTTAAGTGGTAAGTTTTTCACGCTTATACTAAAATAATCTAGCGTCATAAAACACATACTAGTAAGGAATTAGACGTCGTCTCTGCCCCCAAGCTAGCGGCTCTGCTTTCCCGGCATTGCCGGCCAAAAAAAGGTCAATGGTGGCGGTGAGGCGATAACGTCTTCCCTAGAAGGGTAATGATGCATAGTATTCGAGTCGAAGCCACCTTAATTAAGCTCACAGAACAGAAAAGAGTGCTCCGACTCGGGGGGCCAGTGTCACCCATTTCCATAGGCTACCATACAGATAGCCTGTTGTTTGTAAGAAATTCGACCTAGACTACTCCAAAACCAGCCTACTTCCTCGCTCTCAATATGGAAGACAGTATTGAAAAAATTAATATTCTCAATGCTGAATACACCACCTGGCCCGAGCTTACAGTATTCGTGGGGACAGCGAGCCGGGGGACGCTTATTTCAACCGTTTTCAGTTCTCTTTTCAGCTAAGATCGGTAGTTTTCTCCATTTCGAGCTGTTCTCCATCATCCAGTGACCAAGTCTAATACAGTCATATCGGTAATATCGGTAGCACTGTAGAGGTCATTGGTAGCACCAGCAATGACTTGTTGGGTCAATTTTCAAGGTTGACCAACCAGCCAGCCCGATCGTGCAGGGCGATTGATATCACCCCACTCAGTTAGAATTTGATGGTTAGGTGTGCGGTCAAGGCTGGATCTAGAGTTGACATCTATTCGAAGGATTTCAAAAAGGCATTATAGCTTCCCCGGCTGTGAAGCACTGACTCCTGTCCACTTGCTAGAAGTTGGGGTCCTTGCAGCACTGCATTTTGCCCAGCACACTGAATTATAGCATCGCATCAGTACAGGAGAAATGACTTGGATGATCGAGTCTAAGTAGTATATGTATGAGGTAGCAATTCACCTCGCGTACCAGACTTTGTCCCCAAGCTGCCTTCTCTAAGATATATATGAGATCATATCAACTCAGTCCGTTTCTAAAGACCTATACACATTACGTCTGATTAGTCGGCATCATGGTCTATCCCTATTCCCAATATCCCAAAGAAGGCCATATTGAAAGCTCAATACCAACGGCTTCACTACCAGGAATTTCTGCTCCCAAAGAAGGGTACGGTTCCGAATACAACATATACCAAAATATACCTCAACAACCCATCTCTATCCCATATCGACCGAACGTAGAAAAAGCCCCTATCAAGGATTCCAAGCTTATAATTGGGATTGACTTCGGAACCACTTACTCTGGGTAAGAAACTCAACTCGAAAGCTAGAAAGTATAGATTGTGGCTGAGAAATTGGATATTTGTTGATAGGATTGCCTACGCCCTCGATAACGGAGAGATTAGGGTAATCAATGAGTGGGGAGGGAGAGCTCAGGGGGGAAGGAATGACGTCTTCAAAGTCCCCAGTTTCATGAGATATTCACCCAACTACCCCCATCAACTGCTTTCCTGGGGTTATAAGGCCGAGGATGACATGGAAAATGAGACGCCTGGGACACCAAATAGAGATCTCTATATCAAAGGCGTTAAGCTTTATCTTGAACCTGATGCCGAAATATTCTATAACCAACGCAAACCAAATCCATTCCATGACGACTTTATAGCTATTTCAAAATTAACCTCGACCGAAGATATTGTATCAGAATACATCGGCTCTATCTACCGCCACGCTCTCGAAAATATAAAGGAGCGGGAAATCGCCCAGCATATAGACTATGCACGGAAAGAGTTTGTCTTGACCGTGCCTGCCATATGGTCTGATACAGCGAAAGAGTCAACACTAAGGGTGTGAAGCTACGATTTCAAAATTGATAAGAAATGAGCTGACCATCGCGGCAGGCTGCACGATCCGCTCACGTAGATCTCTTGAAGATCGAGGCTGGCGACCTTATAACTGAACCTGAAGCTGCATCCCTTTACACATTTGATTTCTATCAGGGAACGCTGTCGGTTTGTGGCCTTTTTTCTATCTCTTAAACCTTCCTTTCCTTTTCTCCTTTAGTTTGTTTCAAGGGGGATTTCTAGTCAGTTACTAAGAGTTACTTTTATAGGTAGGCGATAGCTTTACCCTCTGCGATGCCGGTGGTGGAACCGTCGATCTAACGTCCTACAAAATTATGGCGTTGAAACCCCTGAGTTTGAAGCAGATCGTCCTGCCATCCGGTAATCCCTCACCACTGTCTTGCAACTTGAAGATGCTTGCAATGTCTCTAATTTCTCTCTTCCCTTCCTAGGTGATACTGTGGGGTCGCTATTCATTGATGCTGCCTTTAAAGAACATCTTCACAAAATTCTAGGAGAGAAGCAGTATGATGAAATCGCTAGAGAGGATATGAGCGTCCTGTATGAAGTAATGCACTCCTTTGAGAAAGACATCAAGAGGTCATTTTCTTCCGTTGAAGAATGGAATGAGCAACCGAAGTATAAAAAGGGCATAACTATTCATTATGACATCAAAGATGACCCAGAAAACGGTATCCGAGGACGAAGGTTGGAAATTACAGGGTACTATGACTTCCCCCTTACTTCATGTTTAAGGATGAGCTGATAATGTTTCCAAAGAGAATTTCTGCAGCAACTTTTCGATGGCTTTATACCCAGAATTGGAGAACTTGTTAGGGAACAGCTTGATACTGTAAGGAGCGTGGAGGGAAGGCCTGCAGAGGTAAACATCAGCTATCATCATCCCATGTACTGGAGAGAGCTCATATGTCTGTCAGGCAATTTTTCTTGTTGGTGGGTTTGGGACAAATCCATATCTCAAAAAGTACTTGGAAAATATTACAAAGGTTATCCAACCTCCTAATGGGTAAGACAATGACAACTTAATACTTCTGTAAGAGCTTTTGTTTACGTACTAACCAAAGTTATAGATGGGCTGCAATTGTTAAGTTCGTTGTCCATACAACTATCGCTAGATAATGCTTAAGGTTTGCTAATATACTTACTATATAACAGGGGAGCCGTTCTCAGCAAAATCTCACACGGCATTCGGGTAGAGACATCTCTCGCACCAAAGAACTACGGAGTCGAGGTACATAGACTATACGAACCAAGCATCCATCCCAAAATACCAAACCCTGAGGAGTCGTATGATGATTACGAAGGCATTCAGCTTATCCCCACCATGCATTGGTATATTCGTAAGGTACTTAGCTACGACTTTTCTTACACATTTATCAGTGACTTTACTTAACTTCTCACGAAATCTAGGGGGAGGATCTATCCCGAAAAGAACCTACTGTTCACAAAGTTTACACAAATATACCATACCAATGTGATGACCACGATAAGATCATCGTAAACCAATTGCAGAAATCGGCAGCCCGATCGGCTTCGGACTACCCATGGGAATGTGAGTAATGGCCCGTTCGAGAGAAAAAAAAACATTGCTTATAATCTTTTCCAGGCAAGCTCGAGGAAGCTTGCGGTATTGAACTTGACCTCCGCTCCGTGCCTGTTAGTGAATTTACCTTCAAGAACGTTAATGGAAAGATGTTTTACAGTATAACTTATGAAATTGTTATTGAAACCTTCTCGGCCTCTCTCGAGTTCTCCTCCAGGTTCATTTCTTCCAGCCTCGGTACTATCCAAAGCACCAAGGGGAGATTGGGTGTAAATTGAGGCATCGGCAAAACCTTTTCACAGCTTAGTTAGGTTTAGTGCGTATCTGCTTCAAGAATACCGGGCTTACTTAGCCCCATATCTCACCCCTTTTCATGTTCCATCAAGCACCTACAGAATTCCTAGTGAGCTATAGATCAATGGCGCTTCAATAGCACCAGTCAAGTCAAGCCAAGTTATATGGGAACCTCCTGCAAATGTCGCTAGACCCACACTAGCTTCGTACTATATACAGTTAACGCAGTGGTATAGATCCAGTTTTTTTATTCTTCACCGTCATTTTTTTTTAGGGTCGGTACTATATATTTCATATGATAGTGTTCTAAGAAATCAGTCATTCGGATCCGATTACATGATCATGATCATGGAACATGAATTCCCTTGCAGTCCTCCCCATACAGGACTGATCCATTTATCCGACAATGACCATAGAGAACTTGATCTTCAGGTTCAAGGTCGTCGATTTAAATGGGGGGAAGGACCTAACAGCTGGCTTAGACTATAGTGTGATGTGATTGATGTTGATGAAAGGGACGATGAGATGTTATTTGATTACACCGTTGATCGAACTGTAAATACTACCTACTACTAGTAGTTAATAAGCAATTTCATTTGCACCGATGTTGGTCTTTCCAAAGTAGGCATGGTGTATCATGTGACTCTACCCTTCTTGTTGACCTCCACTCTGGCACCGGAGACCGGAGAAAGGGTTTGTCCCGAGTCCCCTGACACATAGATTATTCAGCTCTGTATCCTCCTATAACTTGAATCCAGATTCCTCACTAGATGACATGATGGCTAAGGGAGGTCTTTCACCCAAGTTGCACGTGCCAAGAGTTGTGCAGGCAAACACGTAAATTTGAAACAACCTCATCGCTTCAACCTAATGTAATAATAATTACGTATTTACATCGAACATATACTAGTATATATAGAAGAAATAATTGGCGTCTTCGGAGATATGCCTTGGGATCTGCTCGGTTTGCGCCCAGATTTTCCAGGGCTTCGAGCCTACGTACTAATGACACTGATTCGATTAGAAATTGACCTGGGACTGAAACGAGGCCGAGGGGTCCCAGGGGTCCTACGAGGTGCTAAAGCTAGGTTGGGTGGCGTGAAAGGCTTAGGGGGCTTAAAACCCGCTGGAGCACCCGCTTCTGCGAGGCTGGGGTCGGCTGTAGGTGGATTAGGAAAAAAAGGCTGGAGTGGAAGAAGCACTAGGAGTTGAAGAATTGGGGACGGAGCTAATGAAGGGGTAAATCGGAACTCGTCCCTGGAGGAGTGCATTCTACAGCCTCTGGTTCTGCCCCTAGAGGTCAACCATTCTTCGAAAGCTTGTCTCATTGTGACATGAGAAACTCCTTTCGACAGCATGAAGTGGTGTTTACTTCCGGGAGAGCTCGCCGAGGAGTGCACTTATCCACTCCGAGGCACCGGTGTGGGCGAACTGGACTCGGCGAGCAGAGTCAGTCCAATCATCCAAGCCAAAAGGCTATAGCTGAATAGAGGGTGCACCGGAAACCGCTCGTGCAAAAGGGCAGCATTCCGCAGGAATACCCAAAGTGCCTTTAAAAGGGAAAGAAAACGAGCGGTTGCGAGGTCGGGTATCTTCTATCCCCCTTTCGCCGCGCAGTCTTTGTATGGGCCATGGCGTCAGTATTTGCATATGATAACGGCGAACAACCAAAGTTATCACTCGACTCCGGGTCCGCCCCCTTTTCCAACAGTAACCGGGCCAAAACCCAGTACGGTATTTACCCGGTCTTACCAAACCTTGAGTGAGGTCTGTAGATAACGAAGAAATAGCGGGGAGGGCTGACTTAAGATCGAGCAAGAAAGTAGCTTCCCTCGGTGCCATGAAAGCCAGCAGCCTTGCCCGTCAAATACGCTCCAGCCATTGCCAAACGGTCCCAGAGACCTGCACGTTTAATCTAAACAATTCATTAGAAAAGAACTCGTAAATGAGAACGTAACGGCAACTCACGGATAGATATTTGGAATATACAAAATATGAAGCATACCTGGGCCTCGGAGACTCCGTGGAGCTCCGCGGCTCTCGCTCGGCACTCACGCATGGCATGTGTTTTTGATGTAAAGATAATCCCGGCCCCTTTGAACGCCCATTCGTCACCTCTAACTACGCCTAGTACACGATCGGCTTCCACTTGTCCTTACCGACTGGCAGTTTGATGTTATACCAAGACTGACCAGGAAAAGCCTCATCGGTATAGTGCCACTACCAAAAAAGGTACATTACCAGGGCACTCACGGAGTAGGGCAGTGGATTTTGATGCCCCATTGCCCCCATAAACCGTTTCTTGCCATACTTTTTGGTCTTGCCATTAGACATAATCAAGACGGCAGCCAGATAGGGGACCCTCACTGCTTCGGCACTCACTCGCCAGCTCCGCATTGCGACGAGTTTCACTCCGAGTCACATAGAAGTGACCAAGGAGGATGTCGAGATGGGTGTGGAGATGGATGCCACCGCCTCTGGCATGAGACAAGAGCTTCTCGTGTAAATTGAGCTGGTCTCATTCGTTGTACCCATTTGACAGGCCGTCAGCGCCGCGGTCGGCGAAAGTCTCCCGTTTAATTTGCGCCACAGAAGGTCAGCTGCACTCCTTGGTTCAATGCTAGCTAAAACAATTTGTCAGGTATTCAGCAGATATCCCAGACTCTCCACAATCCTTGAAATGGAAGATAGAAAGGGATGTAAGAGGTTACCTGATTGCCATGGAGCTCTGCAATGCCTGACAAATGATCCTCTATGGTTTTTATAAGAGAGCGTCTGGCCTTCAGGCTTAACTTCCTTGGTAATTCAACGGTGTCACATCTCTCCAAGGCTCCCCGATCATCCTCGATCATGTCGAGCAGGTCACCGGTGGGATTTCCTGCTCAGTGGCCCACTGTCTAGTCTCTACTGACATGAATATCAAGCATGCTCAGAGGCCACTAGGCAAAGCATGAACCCAGACTCCTCTACATTCAGTGAAGCATCCCCCTTTTTCATCTTCTTATCAGTCCCGCCCTCTCTTGGCGACTCTCCTTCGCTTAAACGCCACCTCTTTAAAGAAGAGGCAAACCTGCCATTCTAACACGAGCTGGTCATCCTCAAAACTTCGGTTCTGATAGAAATCGATCCTGGAAACCATAAGTTTCAATAATATATTAAGGTACAGACTGGTACGGCGTCACGTCAAACTTGCACGCCAAAGTTTGGTCCCATCGAATACGTTTTATATGTGGTCTTTGGCAGGTTGGACGACCGAGTCTAGGGCAGCCTGTTATCGAGTGTTACCTTTTATAAATTTAGGGCAGTGGTATAGCCACACCTTGCTAGAAGTAGTAGCAACATAGTGATAGGGCTTAGGGCAGGATTCATGGTGGACGCATAGTAGAGTGTAATAATAGCATACACATCTGCTACTTCCACCTGTGGCACCACCAGATACAATGGCGTCAAATCAGTCATTAGATGAGCTTCTGTTGAACTATGTGGTGGGGTCTATAGAAGCCGGATAAACGAGAATCAACGTCGCCGAAGACGTTCCTCTCATCTAAACGACGGTCCATTCAGAGCAGTCCTTCGATACTATGAAGAGTTTAATGGATGGCGTCTTTGTGTCAAAAACCCTAGCCATAACCATGGACCTTCACCTGTGTCCACCCATCCAACCTTACGTCGTCAAGAACTTAAAGCTAGTCCTCGCAAATCGAACCTCAGCTCCAGCGAGGGACGTCAACATGTTCCATTCTGGAAGGCATGGGTCGGACCGAGAGGGGTAACTTGAAGGCCCAGGATATATAAAACATCCGCAGGGACATGCGAACAAAATCCCTTGAAGCCCCGGCGGCAGATGTCGATGGCTGTTGCTCAGCAATCCCAGGAAGAGTATACTAATCACCATAGGCGAGCAGTGCCATGATACAACGCAGGGGATAAAGTTTGGTTGGATCTTTGCTTTATTCGCATCGACCGGCCGAGCAAGAAATTGGATGCCCGCAATGGAAAATTCACCGTGTTGGAAAAAGTCGGCACTCATGCCTACCGTTCAAATACGCCACCAGGAGTCCATGATGTTTTTCACACATGGCTACTTCGCCCAGCTGCAGATGACCCATTTCCTAGTCAACAGCAGACTGACTGGCAACCCCCTGCCATTATATCTGACGACAGCCTTGATTTGGAGTATGAAGTTGAAGCTATCTTAAATGGACGCTATGTGTCAGGCACCTGACATATAGTACGCTGACTGGATGACTTGATAAGTCATCCATTGGGCCTTTTGGCGTTGTGGTGTAGTGGTAAAGTCAGCATCCGCTGCCTCACACTATGTACATCGTGGTCGTGGTACACAACACCAGTACCAGGTGAAATGGACTGGGTACACACGCCCTACTTGAGAACCAGCCTCCACAATGGAAGATACAATCGCCTTAGACGAATTTGAGCACCGCCGCCAGGAGAACCAGACGCTATGACGGGTAGGTGAGGAGGAGGAGGAGTAATTGTGAGAGGTTAAGAACCTCTTAGTAATACTCGTGCTATGCACTTGTTAACTATTCCATTTCTAGCTAGCCTTGGCTTCATGTTTATCTGGCACTGTTGTAATAACTTTCCTCCTCTTCCCCTTTCTCTTCTTCCTTCTATTTTCTTCTTTAACAAACCCTCTTTGTATATACGGCTCTGCTAGGTCAATTGCTCACACTAAGGCGTCTATCTGAACGACAGATGCGTTGGGCTAATACTTTAAGCAAGTTTAATTTCTCAATTAACCATCGCCCTGGAAGCCAAGCAGACAGGCCAGATGCCCTGTCTCGCAGAGAACAAGATATGCCTAAGGATGTCGATGATTCTCGCCTCCGTCACCGTGAGCTGCAGCTATTTAAACCTACGGAGGCATGGGATGAAGCGGAATGTGACGACTGGTCTTTACCGCTGCGCCAGCCGAGACCTTACTACCCAAGCCCGTCCCCACGCAGGCCCTGCCAGTGAGCCAATAAATTTAGAAGAAATGATGAGAGAAGCCCAGGGTACTAATGAATACCTTACCAAGTTAAAAGAAGCCGTCATAAATGAAAGGGCCAAGTTCCCCAAAGAATTAGGCGTGAAGATCTCTATATAACGAGCTAGAGCCCAATGAGTCACGTGTACCACGTGACAACGTAGGTGGCTTCCCTTCTTTGCTTTCTCTCCAACGAATCCTTTTGTGTACATAGCGGCTTAGTATCAATGCAACGCCCTACATTAGGATTCGTTCTTCTGAAGTTTGTGTTGTCTGAAGTTTGTGGAATCCCTGATTCCTGTTGTCTGAAGTTTGTGGAGTCTCTGATTCCTGTTATCTCTTTGAAGTTTGTGGAGTGATTCATGCTGTCCGAAGTTTGTGGAGTCTTCGATTCCTGTTGCTCCCCTTTTTTCTCTTTGAAGTAGTGGTCCTCTATCCAGACAAAACGCAGCAATGGACCACAGTGGACATGACGACGGCATGCAGATGCCACATTGAATGAACGATTTTATGCAACAGCAAGCTGCCCACGTAGACCGACGTGAGCAGCTGCTTATTGCTGCCCTTCAACGGCAGCAGCAGCAGATTGAACGACTAGAGGCGAGGATGCTAACTACCGAACAGACAGTGCAAACCTCTACCTCCTCAAATACCCATACGCAACCTGTGGCCATATCTGCCAATACGACTACAAATGCGACTTCCGCACCAACTGAGCCTCGCCAAAAACACTAGATCAAGAAAGACCTGGAATACACTGACGAGGACAGCACCCTTTACCCTCCATTTCGGAGCTAACTTGTCGAAAAGCTCCGTGTTGATGGCCCTGCGATTGGCGATGAGAAGTTGCAGGTGTGGTATGTGTTCGGTTGCTTAAAGAAGAGAGCAAGTTCTAGGATACACACCTGGACGTTGGCGTACGAACATATCCCTACTATGTTCATAGTACCAAGAATCCTTGAGCAAATGGATGCTGCCTTCGCAGATCCCGAAGCGAAGCAAAAGGCCCTGCGAAAATTAGGATATGTGAAGTAGGGGAAGAAATCTTTCCGCGAATTTATTCCCGAATTCGACCAAGTAATGCTTGAAGCCGGAGCTCACAACCAAAATGGTGGTACAAAAAAAGCATGGCTCCAGAATGCTATGAATCTGGAACTTTCGACAGCTATGGTTGGTGTTCCTGAGGAACCTACATATGAGAAGTATCGTCAACACCTCCAACGCACCGACGATCAGCTTACGAGCCTCAACCGCCGAGGCAAGACAACACAGTTACGCCAGACCTTCCACCCGCCCGCTCCCTCACCAACTCGAACTACAGCTCCTACTTCCCCGGCACTATCCTCTTCCCCTGCCGGTGCTCGAAACTCTGACACTATGGATTGGGAACCCGTTGCTAACCGGAGTGGACGTCGAGCGAAGTGGGTGTCTAATGAGGAAATTGGACGGCGGAGAAGGCCATGTGGTGCCTCCTGTGACGACCAGTAGTAAGGTCGCACCTACGAGATCACGAGACAAGCAGCACCTTACTAAAAATGGAATAGTGGCCGAGCCGGTTCATGATGTAAATAGATTTCTTGTTTACTTTTTCTCTTTCTTTCTTCATACTTAATATTTTATTGATGATAGCACCTACTTTGAATCAAGAGCTCCGTTATCTTTAGTTCATGTAGATTTGGCTACCTGTCACATAATATTAAGTATCACTTCACTTTTTATTCCACCCCCTGTCTGTTTGAGCTTGGCTGCATAGCACCTCGCAGACGAACCCGAACGCGAGAGCAACGAACCCTCGAGAAATACGAAGCACAGCAACATGATATCTAAAGAGCAGGACTCCTTGGGCACAACCCTTTTCCTGGATGGACTGGAAACCCCTATCCGGAAGGAAGAGTTCCAACGATTTTGTCGAGACAGCCCAGATCAACTCTTCGAACTGGTGTGCACAAAGTTTGATAAGATATGGGACGAGAACGAATCACTGCGGGCGAAAGCGGCTAAGTATGAGGA
>JAHQZX020003962.1:0-34890 GCA_019804575.2 Pseudotulostoma volvatum
ACTCGGGGCACGACCTGGTTTGTCCCACACTTGTCTAGCATTTGGGCGATGAGGTTATCAAACCCGTGACAGAATTCTGTCAAGAGGGCTTGTTCCTCAGCTCTTGCCTTCATCTGCGAGTCGAAGAGCTGGTCGATAAAGTCGGGCCCAGGCGTCGTTTCGCATGGCTCGTCCACCATGGTGTCATTGTCCGGGTTTCCTTGTCTTTCGCTATCGGGGTTCCCACATCGATTTTCTAGCTTGTGTTTTTCGAGCAGGTCGTGGGTGATGTTTAGGTTGTCATTCAGACGCGCATGCGACGCGTCGCACACAGCGCGTGCCGAGACCTCGGCCTTCCTTTTATTCTTTTTCTTGACAGCTCTAGTCGTAGAAGCCGCCATGATGAGTGTGATTAAGGGAGAAGAAGTTTGAGTGCTAGTGCATGTGCTGTAGGGGGGAGGTTATGATGACAGTTGTTGGCGATCGCGTACATTTGGAGATTTCTCTATAATAAAAGATATTTTGCTCCGAGCAACACTTTGGACTTGAAGTTGGGACCCACTGATTTTGGCGCTAAACAGGGAATAAAAGTCTAATTTCAGGATTTTGGATCCACCTAAACCTTCTGTCTCAAGAACGAGTCGAAGTTGGAGAAAAACGCCAAATCAACCGAACACCTCCACCATATCTAACTTAAAGTGGTGCCAAGACTTCAAAAGAGTTGAAAATGGGAGTCGAAAACCATCGCAAACCAAATCCCCAAAAACACAACTTCAACTTGTGTTTTTGCCCTTCGACAAAGGCCCCCGTACAACGTCATTACACCGGTTATTGTCATTTTTCGCTTACTAATAAAATATTAATGAGGCTTTTTCTCTCCCACCCCATATGCTTGTATATATCATCTTTTTTCTATACTATAAAATAATAATAAATTTTTTATTTTGCCCCTAACCGATTTTCTTCAGACAATATGGCTGATGCATTACCCGGCCTACCATTGTATCGGACTAACTAGGTATGATCGCACTCAGCGCAGGGATTGAGCACCTTCAAAAGGCGTTGCGACAGACGCGAGACCGTCAACCATTATATGGAATACCTAGAAAAAGGGGCACATTTTGTCAATGAACTTCACTCACAACATCCACTTCGCATGATCGCAATGCTTCAGTTCACGCAGGAACAATTTGAACATCTCTTAGCAGTGCTCATCGAAGACGGCCTCACCGATCGACGAAGCATCTCAGCAGCCGAACAGCTTGTGGTCTTTCCGTTCATTTGTGCTCAAGATGCTTTGTATCGACTTACAAGCGAGATCTTCGGGTATGGAATCGCAGCAATAAGTGCTTGCTTTCACATGTTACACTCCCTATGCTCCTTGTACAAGAAATTCGTCAACTTACCTCCCGATGAGACTCCGATAGAGATACGCGACAACAGCAGGCTATGGCCATACTTTATGGATTGTCTCGGTGCAGTAGATGGCATACTAATCCCTATTGCCGTCAAATTCCTTCCTACAAGTGATGAATATGTACCGTGGCGCTGTCGTAAGGGGTTTCTGGCTCAGAACGTGATGGCTGCCGTCGGCTTTGATATGAACTTTCAATATGTGCTTGCTGGTTGGGAAGGATCTGCGCATGATGGTAGGGTCTTCTGGTCGGCCCAGGAAAAGGGTTTTTGCGTACCCGATGGTCGATATTACCTAGTTGATGGCGGCTATTCGAGCGTGCTTTTAACTCCATATCAAAAAAATCCGATATCACCTCCGCAATTGGGATAAAGTCGGTTTAAAGCCGCAGACGGCGCAGGAGGCATTCAACCTCCGCCACTCGTCAGCGAGGAACGTTGTGGAGCGTACTTTCGGTGTACTCAAAGCGAGGTTTAAGATTCTTACCAGAGGCCGAGACGGGTTTAGTATAAGAACTCAACTGAGATTGGTACGGGCTCTGGTGGCTATCCATAACTTCATGGATATGTATGGGTCTGATCCAGAGAAGGAGGCAGACGGGATAGCGATAGATGAAGGAATGAATAGACAGGTTAGACATACTATGGATGAGGAGGTGAAGGCAGATTTTGTCATGTTAGCAAAGCGCGATCGGATTGCGAATATGATGTGAGAGGACTTTCAACAATATGTCGCTACGAGAATAATGGAATAGAGTCTAGATATTATAATAAAAATACTATTTTTTTGTTATTAATCATGTACTGCTATCGCTACTGCCTTCATCCTCATCTGAGTAGAGGTGTTTCCCCAGCATCTCTATTATCACCCTCCACTCCACGACCCTCTGTGGCTGTTCGGCAGCCCCGAAACAAGCATCTTAAGATATTGCTTCCGTTCTTCAGGTGATGGATAGATGAATATTTTAGAGTTGCTCCCCTTTTGCAGCTCCCCGATAAGCATCATTTTTTCATTAAATGGAATGCCAATGTCGTATTGCCCCCTTATTCTTGAGATGGCTTTCAAAATGCGCCCGCTTCTCTGGCTTGGTGAATCCATTAGGAGAGTAAAATAATCACTATTGTAAAACCCACGTCTCGCGCAGGAAAATCTAGGTCTCCTTATATGCCGGTGCACTAAGGCCACACCGCCTGTGCTCCCTCTAACTTCGCGTATCCTTGGTGACCACTGTGTCCATAGGCGAGCTATGGGAGAAGCCTTATCATCCGTCTAGTAACCCCTAGTTCCCCCCCCTATATTCCAGCGACTCAAGCGGTCGCCACCCAACTCCGGTCCTCCTCAGTTATCTCCTTGGCGCACCTGAATTGAGGGAGGACCCCCTGGCAGATAAGCCACGACGTGACTGCTTTTAGCCCTCTTCCTGTGCTGAGTAGTTTGTGGTGCCAGCATCAGCCAGCATGCGGTCTCGGCCAGCGACGTTAGGGCAGAACATAACCACATGCTTGAGCGTCTGTCTCTCCCATCCGCATGGGCATCTCGCCTCTACCTCTGGTACCCCAACTCGGTGCAGGAAGTCGTCGAGGCCAATAGCCTCTGTCCTAAGAAGAGTGGCCATTGTACTCTCGGGCCTATTTAGGCTCTTGTGTACTATACCGTCGGTTGAGCGAGATGAGACGAATACGCAAAATACGCAAAGTCACGGAACCCGAACCGCTCATAGTGAAAGAAAGCGTTAGCCCTTGACCGCACAGCCACGAAAAAAATAATGTCGACACAAATCTCATTGACCTAATCCTGATCCTCACACCTTTCCTTCTCAAATTTCAGCTCTTGTTGCTGGCCAAGCCCGAGGTCGAGCTCAACCTACTATACCATCGGTTGAGCGAGATGAGATGAATACGAGTATTAGTACTACTACAACCTCACGCTTCAATGATAAGGGGTGGGGTACAGGAAAGAGCAAGAAGCGAAAGGTGCATTGGACCTTGGAGATGAAAGGGGTTTACCTCAGGACTCTTGTGCAAGCTAAGTATGATGGTCGTCAGGCCAAAGGGTCTATGAAGCACGAGGCATTTAGAAAATGCAGGAAGAGTTCTCTGCATTCTGTGACGAGGAAGTCGATGGGGATGTCTGCCGAGACAGATACTACACCTGTCATAAGACTTGGCGTTGTTGGTCTGATCATCTAGCGGCCACCTCAGGCTGGGGTAGAGACGATAACGGCGTGCCTTTCAATGATGAGGACGTCATAGATGAATATTTCGCTCAGCACCCCGATCGACAACAGTTTCAAGGCCGCCTCTCTAACCTATCCGATCTCCTATCTGAGCTCTTCGGGAAGAGAACCGCGACCGGTCACCTCACCGTCGGCGCTGACTCTGTCACAGAAGACGGGACCGACTTGACTAGTACTATTGCTGAGGAGGCTTCGGACGACGAAAATGGCGAATTTAATGAATCTCGCGGTCAAAGTAATACTCCAAATCCGCCAGACCGTGATAACACTCATCAAACGGGAGACATTTGCGAGCGGGCACTTGCTAATAGCTCAGCCATTAACCAACGGCCAACCAAGCGTCTCGCTGGAAATAAGGCTCTGGCCGAGGGATCTTTAAAGGGGGCTAATATATTAAGTGAATCTTTCGACTTGCTGTCAATGGCTATCGCACCTAAGACGCCATTCCAACAAGCTCTGATGGCGCTTGGGAGAGAGTTTCCGGACCTTGACGAGGATTATTACTTTAGAGTGATGGAGAAGCTTGAGCTGGAACGAAATGCGGAGAAACTTGTTGGCTTACCTTCGCAGAGGCGTAAAGGCTTTTTTGAGTGCCTAGCACCACGGACTGAAGCTTTTAGTAAATAGAATGAAATCGATACCTGTATACTATTACCAGAATTCTAGAACTCCTTGTTCTAATTAATTCTCTTATGATCATTTCACTAGACTATTATTACATCTTTCAGGAGCCTGATATTAGGATTATCTGCGGTACAAAGCGACTCAGAGGCGGCTCAGAGGCTCCTGAAAAATGTAATAATAATCTAGTGAAATGATCATAAGAGAGTTAGTTAGAACAAGGAATTCTAGAATTCTGGTAATAGTATACAGGTATTGATTTCATTCTATTCACTAAAAGCTTCAGTCCGTGGTGCTAGACACTCAAAAAAGCCTTTACGCCTCTGCGAAGGCAAGCCAACAAGTTTCTCTACATTTCTCTGGAAACTCTCTCTCAAGCACCATCAGAGCTTGTTGGAATGGCGTCTTAAGTGTGATAGCCATTGACAGCGAGTCGAAATATTTACTTAATATATTAGCCTCCTTTAAAAATCCCTCGGCCAGAGCCTTATTTCCGGTGAGACGCTTGGTTGGCCGTGTAAGGGACTTCCATCCCAGTATACTTCCTACCTTAAGCATACAGCGTCCTCACTTGTATGGTCACAGTACCACACTCATTCTTGTATATAGTATCTAGCTTCTCGCTAGCCTTCTTCTAAAAGCCAACGATCGGTTCTTCTCCATATTATAGAGTCATGGCCACATCCTTCGCTTGCCACGCTGTTCTCTGTTCCTTAGGCTTTCTAGGGATCCTTCCTCTCATAGGCCGTTGGTTAACGGCTGAGCTATTAGCGAGTGCCCGCTTGCAAATATCTCCCGTTTGATGAGTGTTATCACGGTCTGGAGGATTTGGAGTATTACTTTGATCGCGAGATTCATCATTAAATTCACCATTTTCGTCGTCCGAAGCCTCCTCAGCAATATTACTAGTCAAGTCGGTCCCGTCTTCTGTGACAGAGTCAGCGCCGACGGTGAGGTGACCGGTCGCGGTTCTCTTCCCGAAGAGCTCAGATAGGAGATCGGATAGGTTAGAGAGGCGGCCTTGAAACTGTTGTCAATCGGGGTGCTGAGCGAAATATTCATCTATGACATCTTCATCATTGAAAGGCACGCCGTTATCGTCTCTACTCCAGCCTGAGGTGGCCGCTAGATGATCAGACCAACAACGCCAAGTCTTATGACAGGTGTAGTATCTGTTTCGGCAGACATCCTCACCGACTTCCTCATTACAGAATGCAGATACCTCTTCACTACATTTTCTAAATGCCTCGTGCTTCATAGACCCTTTGGCCTGAAGACCATTATACTTAGCTCGCTCAAGGGTCCTGAGGTAATCCCGTTTCATCTCCAAGGTCCAATGCACCTTTCGCTTCCTGCTCTTTCCTGTACCCACCCCGCGCTTTGCCTTACCATTGGAGTGGGAGGTCGTAGTACTAATACTCGTATTCGTCTCATCTCGCTCAACCGACGGTATAGTAGGCCGAGCTCGACCTCAGGCTCGACCAGTAGCAGGAGTTGAAATTCGAGAAGGAAAGGTGTGAGGATCAGGATCAGGGTCAATGAGATCTGTGTCGACATTATAATTATCGGGGTTTTTGGGTTGTTGCGAAGCCTATGGATCATGGCAAGTATTGCATCAAGTGCTGGATTGCTCGTTTGGGCCGTTTAGGCTGCCTGGGAGGACGTGCTCACAGTCGTAGTGATATGAGATAGAGGATGGCTAGTATCATCTTGGTGGCTATGCGGTCAAGGAGCGGTGAAGGGCTAACGCTTTCTATAATAAAATATAGATACAGAACGTACTATAGAAAGGGTGGAATAAAAAATACTGTGATAGCTCGTCAGCAGCTCACCAGATAAAATCGCCAATACCATACTACTTTTAACCTTTTATTCTATTTAGGCTAGTATTAGTATCAGTATCAGTATTAGTTGGGCGGCTTGCTATCATAGTAGCGCTTATTTTGTGCACGGACCCCTACATACTGACAATACTGACGAGTGTTCCAGTTTTATAATGCTCGTATTAATAATGTTACGTCTATTCCATGGCATCATCGTTGGAGCCTAGGACAGTGGCTTCAATAAAGTCTACATACCTATTACGATCAGTGATTCCACATGTACCACAAGGTAGCCCCTAATTGAGCAAGTAGCACTGATTTTCCTATGGTAGAATAGAGGTTAGGTATATACATACATGCGGGGGACTAGCTAATTTTTAATAGTCTTATGATAAGTAGCTACGTTAGTGACAATATCTGATATTGGCATCAAAAATTTGCGCCAATCACCATTGCATATATTTGGGACGGTTATGCCTAGTCCTATGATATAATAGTTGTGAGCCACACAGGTTATAGCTTCTGACTACTACTTACCTCAATTACTCCCGATGTTAATATCTAACACACACGTCTGCCCGAGAGGTGTTCGTTGCTCTCAGATTCCACTTGCTACGAACCCCATATCGCTACAATCCAATAAACCTTCACATAGGAGGCAGCTTAATCGTTTCTTTCATCACAGACAGAGAGTCAGTGCAAGGGTTATCAAAAACCAAACGACCTTTTCCCTCCAGATTCTGTGTGTGTTGGGATACCTCGTGAAGGTCCTAGTATGATCTGGTCGTGACAAGTTACTGTTGAAAGACGGTATATAGCTGACTGGTCGGATTCCTGGTATCCCATTCGTTGTGCTCTCCTCGGAGCTTTATACTTTTGCATACAAGCCGTACGAATTTTATGTGTGCATTGTCTCTGGAGTCATTCGGAAAATGAAATAATAACAGACGCAGACACTACAGAGCTCCTGGGATAAACGATGCCACGGTCGGCTAGGCCCCCCGCCCCCGAAGCATCCAGGTGACACGAATATAGACTATGTTCAGTATAGACATCATAACTGAGTATCCGGATGTCGGCCATGAGTAGTTAACATATTTCATCGACGGTTTGGAGTTCTTCTTGTATTCGAAATTGGCCTGAAGGTCCAATGACACCTTGATAACGACAATTAGATAACTCCCCAGCAGCTAGAGTTATCGCTTCCTGTATCTGGTCAGTTACAGGTCGCAAATTGCAGCCTTTTCTAATAAGGCCTCTTTAGCATCACTTCAAGGGTTAGAAATCTCACCGCATCTTTAGCAATCACACCACTCTGATGTGTTGATACCACCACAAGTGACTGACAATGTCTCCTCTTGCCATGTGGCGTTCGCAGATGGGGGGAAGAGTTAGCATAGGAAACTGCATCTGGTGTCAGTTCACTAATCATGGACCTGGAGAAACAAGGAAGTGCTCCCTGGCATCGTTGTGTTGTTCTTACTCCAGTAAGTCCAGGGAGGGATTGTGACACTTTGCACTTGCCTGTTAGGTACTGTACCTTCCCTACCTAGAGGAAGTTAGGGCAACCCCTGAGGGACCGTGTTGTTGTCATATAATAATGCACAAGAATTAACCACGTTTGCCTTGTTCTCCCACTTCTTCGTTGCCTTTCATCCCTCCCTTTGTGTTGTTTCTCTTGTTTCTTTTTATCCTTCATTCCCCATCTTCTGTAAGTCTGACTCGCATCTTATCACCATCTCACACCATCAAGTCTGTATGACCTTTGGCATCTTCCTAACCCTGTGCAGGAAGCCCACAGACAATCAAACTCATCCTCTGACGTCTTCGCTACCCAATTTGAGGCTCATCCTTTCCATTCGTGTCCTATAGACTCGTGTTAGCCGCGAGACCACATTATTCTCGAGGTGAGCATCCCGACCCTGCTCCTTCGACCAGTTTAATCTTTGTCGAGTTGTCCAATGAGCTCTTGACGTTGCTTCAAAGAACGCAGTGCCCACTTGTTTTAATAGCTTTCAAGACCTCCATGTCTCTTGACGTTCTGGGTTATCCGACAAAATCCCGTACTTATCCACAGCTGTTCAGCTTAGATTGTCTGCATGTGCATACCGAGATTTATTTTTGCTGACCTTTCCCCCATTAGCATCGGCACACGCAATGGCTAGCCAGGGCCGTAACTTACCTCGCCCTAATCCGACTTCGCCGGAGACTCCGGTGCAAGAGACGGCATCAACCGAGCCAATCCCAATGGGTGACCCAGCATTGGAACGTCCCAAACTTCTAACCGACAACTGCAAGAATCTGGACCTCCCATTTGGCGCATTCTCTATCAATAATCAGGTAAGTTCCGTCTCGCAAATTACGAAGCCCCATGTATTTCATTTCTATACTGCTTGATATACAAGGGGTGGTGGAACTTCCCTTTAGAAATAAAGCAATAACCTGACCGAGTGCTTGTGATTGGCTTTGCTCTTTCATCCCCCTAATGTCGTTTCGGGACATGCCTTTCACCAAGGCTTCTTACATTCATTCTGTCCATTCATCAAATGCCGTGTGAGAGTTTGCATCATTCACTGGCTGCTTTGCTTCATACCTGCCACATATGCCACCACCGATATCCCAGCATTTTTTGACCGGTACATGCCATTCATCGTTGAAGTGACAGACAGATATTCACAATTTACCCCGCTTCCCTGAATATTTAATCCAATTTCACCTCCGTGCAACTCAATCATTTTATCTCTTCCCCCAAAGACATTTACCTCCCCCGAATCCATTTCTATTTCTCAACAGTCCTCTTTGGTCCTGCATACAGTCTACAGATAAAAAATGTCCATCCCACAACGTCCCGAGAATCTGTTGGTTCGTTCTGCTGAAGAAATCGAACAGTATGGGGTTCCCGTTGAAACCGTACCCCGTCCAGGTTTCAACGGGACCGGCGTTGAGGTGGAGCTTATGATCAATGCATACCCTATTTCGAAGTATCCAGGCCGAACCGTTTACCAGTACGATGTAAGTATTCCTAGTCTTTCGTTATCATTTGACTCGATCTGAGCTGGTTTTCATCTGACCGTCATTGACTCATGCGATGAAAGGTCACCATTGGAAATGGCGCGGAAAAGCGTGGTCTCATAAAGAAAGTTTGGAATTCAAAAGCTCGCAAAGAGAAACTCGCTCAGATGATTTTTGATGGAAATAAGTTGGCTTGGTGAATAATAATTCCTTACATATAGTAGTCTCATCAGTTAATGCAAATAGGTCCATGAATGAGTACAAAGAAGTTGTCAACATTCACATCGATCTCGATAAAGAGGAAGGTCGCCATTCTTCAGATGCGGGGGATGCAAAAAGATCCAATACACACCGCCTAGTGGCTCGATGTGTGAAAAAGGTCAACCTAGCCGCTGTCGAGGCATGGCTCAAACGCAAGGTCTCTTTCAATGAGTCCGTGCTGGAAGCACTGAGTAAGGATTCTCTTTCCTGGGATGAGTAGATGACATATCAACTGATATCAAAAGGCTTCCTCGATCACCTACTTCGAGAGCATCCTAGTCAGAAGTTCCTTTCTATCAAGCGATCGTTTTATGATAAGGCTGGTCCCGTCTCAGATCTGAATGATGGCGTTATTGCCCTTAAGGGAATCTACCAAGCTATTCGAGCCGGCGAAGTAAGTGAATGGGGTCTTGCTTTGGTACAAGGCACACTAACAATTGGGGTAGTCGGGTCGCCTTTTTGTGAATGTCGATGTCTCGAACACTGCTTTCTGGGCAAGAATTTCGCTCATGGGCGTTGCTAGGGGCATTCTGAAGGCCCGTGATTACCATCATGTTGGCGCCATGTGCAAGCCGGTAAACGATGGATATGGGGGCACTACAGAATCGGACCAATTCATGATTGTGCATAATCGCATTCGAAAACTCACCGTGAGGCCTCATTATACCGGCTGCCCTGTGCAAGGTAAAGATTTCATTGTCAAAGGGCTCGTGAATGCAGACTGCCGACAATTTATGATTGACTACAAGGATAAAGCAGGTCCTGGGGCCTCTAAGCCCGAGAAAATCAGTCTTGAGACATATTTCAAAAGACGCTACAATGTAATTCTCGAATTCCCCAATCTGCCTGTTGTCGAAATGACCAAGAAGGATATCTACTATCCGATGGAATTCTTGGTCATCGAGGGGCTGCAGAGATATCCTTTTAAGCTGGATGAATACCAGACCTCCCACATGATCAAGCTTGCAGTGAGTCGTCCAAGTGATCGCCTCAAATCAATCCAGCAGTCTAAGGCGGCATTGGGCCACCAACAAGATCCCGTTCTGGGTGCATTCGGTCTTCGAGTTGAACCACAGATGGTTCGTACCAAGGCTCGTCTATTACCGAGCCCAGACATTCACTTCAAAAACCGTCCCCACAATCCTGGCACAAGCGGTCGCTGGGATCTCCGGGGCAAGGTATTTCTTACATCGAACCGCCTCCCCCTTCAGTCTTGGAGTGTCGGCTTCTTTCCGGGACATCGGCATGCCATTAATCATAGTCAAGTTGAAGCGTTCGCTAAAAATTTCCGGAAAATCTATGCCGACCATGGTGGTCATATTCTGACCGATCCTCTTATTGTCGAACTGAAGGAGGATATCGGAGACGCTCTAAAGCGACTTTACGATACCACCAAGGTGAAGTTCAGGAAGGAGCCTCAACTCTTCCTAGTGGTTGTTCCTGATAGGAATTCATTCAGCTATCTTCGGATCAAAAAATCCTGTGATTGCCGTTTTGGGGTGGCATCCCAAGTCCTTCAATCCGCTCACGTTTTAAAAAATATGCCCCAGTATATTTCAAATGTATGTATGAAAGTGAATGCTAAACTTGGGGGAACCACAGCTCGTGCAGCATCTAAAACCGAGGCAGCTCTACGGCCAGGCTCCATTATTATTGGAGCAGATGTTTCCCATTCTTCTCCTGGAAGCGTTGCTCCTTCAATGGCTGCCGTGTCCGTTTCAATTGACGAATTTGGGTGTAGATACATGGGCACGTGCGAGACTAATCAAGAAAGGGTGGAAATCATCAGCACGAGAAACATTCTTTCGATGCTACGCCCACTTATTCACGAGTGGATGACCACTGTTGGCAAGGGACGTGCCCCAGAGAATATTTATTATTTCCGCGATGGTGTATCCACCGGACAATTCCAACACGTTCTCGAGAGTGAGGTGCCCAGTATCAAAGAGGTTATGGCCATGCTCACCGATCATAAGTGGAAAGGCAAATTCACCGTAATTATTGCCAACAAACGTCATCATATCCGAGCCTTCCCACGAGACGCAAGGACGGCTGATCGCTTCGGCAACCCACTTCCCGGTACTCTCATTGAGAGAGATGTCACAAGTCCCCATGATTGGGATTTCATTCTCTACTCGCACATTGCCCTTCAAGGAACATCACGTCCAGTTCACTATCATGTCATTCTTGATCAGATTGGGCATAAACCACACCAACTTCAAAACATGATCTATGAGCATTGCTGTCAATACATGCGATCCACGACGTCGGTTTCACTTTGTATGTCTACCTTAGGTTCCTGTTTTTTATGCTTTTGCTAATTTTTGCCTTAGTCCCGGCAGTGTACTATGCCCATCTCATTTCGAATAGGGCTCGTACACACGAGGATGTCCCTGCCAGTTCCGGCCCCCGTAGCGGTCCTGAGATAAAGCAGACGGATCCCAAGCCCAAGCACCGTCCGATCGTGACGCCACGGCTTTTACCAATCCACTCGGATCCGAAGACGGGAAACAAGCTGCCTTGGGAAATGTGGTACATCTGAATCTGTACCTTCTGTTGATAAGCATTCTCTACGGGAGTGTAACTCGCGGAGCCTTTCACAACGGCAATGAGAAGTTGTATGCATTGACTAAAGAGGAAGTTTTACCGTGAGCTTAATTTGTGATTGCAGGCAGATCTGATTCAGTAAACCTTTTGAGGGACTGATCGATTTGATTCGATTTGTTGTTTGCTATGAAACCAGTCCGTAATCTCTTCGGATCGATATCGGATAGGTGGTAGGTAGCCATATTTACTAGTGGTATCGGATAAGTCAATTTAGTCTCATTCTCTCCTGAACCATTTATCTTTCTTATAGAGTCTACAAGGCAGTTTCTTATTAGATAGTAGAGGTATACAATATTTTACGCAGCACTTAGGGTAAATACTAGATGCCTAGGACACGCCCACGTGTAAAATGGTATCGTTACTGCTGCCAACATAGCAATTTGTCTGTCCATTGTTTCTCGATAGCGGGATGTATGCGATTATGCGTAAGTACTAGGACGTTGAACGTTTAATATAGAATCCGTACATGCACACGCATTATAGGTACTCTTAAGGTTAAAGCGCCCGGGCGCCATATCAGGCTTCCATTCTGCGTATAGCATGGAATAACACTATACGATGCTCTCTTTTCGGATCGCTACATTGTATACGTTCGTACTATAAGTTGCAACTACCCTTCAGGCCAAAGGGTTGCTCGCTGAAGTGAAGCAGGCGGCCTTTCTTGCTTTCCGATCCTTGTTCTTTCTTTATCATTTCTTAATAAATGAGCTATTAATTGTGTATATATTGGGCACGTAGAGGACCCTTTGTCATGGATGTATTCTATAAACTTAGATGCATATATATAAGTTCGATATGTAATATATACATACAACATACGCGGGGAGGCGGGTCCTCAATCTCAATTTATATATAGGGTTCTAATAGATACTACATGGTAATCATTGGTCGGAGTTTGATGCGTTTCTCCCTCGTCCATTCGAGGAAGAAAGACATAGGAACAAAGAAAATAAAAATGGTGACTCGGGAGTTAGAAAAAGGGATTCATTTCATCTGAAGCGCTGTCTCGTTGTGAAGAAAAAAGGAGAAGAAAAAAGTGCCTACCTATGTATGCATGTATGTGTGTATGTACTAGTGGATCATGGCGATCTTGGCCAGGTTCTGTATCAAGATGTGAAAATGAGAGAAAGAAGATGTATGTATAAAGGAAGTCGGAAGTAGATGTTGAGATGAATGTGTATAATCGATTGTGGGTCGTGATGATGCGACAATGATGGGAATCATGAAACTGAATAAAGGTAGTAATGCTCATTAGGGAAAAGGCGATAGAATCAGGGAGGGGCCATAGAGTGAATTGAATTGTGGGCTGCTATGGGAGAAAAGCAGCAAATTTGAGGAATCACTAGGGTACAATCAAAAGACAAACTGACTGCCACACGTAAGACACCGGACAACCCATACTAAGCGGAATGAAAGAAATATGGAATCTTATATTGGATGAATAAAAAAAGGGCTGGAAAACAAAAAAAAAAAGGGTAAGATAAAATGGCCGACGAAGGAGATGGATACCCAAATACCCAGGAGCGCCAGCCAACCTTTCCACGAACCAAATGCAAAAATATGCATGCAATGTAAAAGGTGACCCAATCATAGCCAGACCAATACCACAAAAACCAAGAAAAGGAAAAAAAAAGCCAAAATTCCTGAATCTTCAGTACCACAACTTTTGTGAGTCGATTGAAAATGAGAAATGTGTATGGGTATAATGGCTCTCTTAGGACCAGAGTTCTTGCATGCGCTTATGATTGCCTCCCATTTTTTTTAATGGCGATCACTGAAATGAAATCACAAAGACGTTTACTGCGTTCCACCATAAGTGACAAGAAAATCACGAAGTTAGAAAATAAGAAAAACGGGCGAGATATAGGCAGGAGATCACGGGTGGCCGTTGATACTCTCAGGACTCATCATACTAGGAACCTGGTTTCTGGAACTATTGGGATTAGGCGAAGCAGCCGATGTAGTGGCAGACAGGTGGGAGTCGCCAACGCCGTTAATAGAGGGAACACTCAGGCCATTGGTTTTGCTTCGGTTCCAACTAGAGTCCTGCAGGGTGGCTCCTTCTCCATTGATGGCGTCGGAGCCAGTGGAATGTTCAGTGTTACTCTTTGCTCCAATACTTTCAGCTGCTGGGCGATCGGGGGTTTCATCCATAGCGTTGGGGTTCGCTCCACCTGGTTTGGTGACTGCCGGTGCCTTGGAGTCGACTGCATCGGGGTTGACTGAATCTTCACCAGATCCATCGATGTTTGCAGTTGGAACACCGACCGAGGTTCCGTTGTTCTTTTTGAGTTTCTTCTTACTAGGCTCCGAGGTGCCAGCGGGTTTCGTGGAAGATGATTGGGACGCAGCCGATGGCTGAAAAGGCCGCTTTTGGGGGCTAGTAGTTGATCCACCGGGAGCAGGTAGCGTAGGGATCTTTCCAGAGGCGGGGAGACGCGGCCGTGCAGCCATTGGTCTTTGCTTCGGCGGGAGTTCAAGATCTTCGATGAGAGGTTCATCGTGGTTGGCGTGAAGCTTGGCAAGGAAGAAATTCTGAACCAGTCCAATCTGCGACGGCAGTATTTGCAATGAAATTCGAGGATAGGGAGGTGGCGGGGGAAAGATAGTATTTGCTGCTTGTACAGCGCTGGAAATACACCATGGTTAATAAGTTTGCTTGAATCGAATGAAGACAATCACGTACTGTGTGTTTTGTGCCTGATGAGCATTATACATTCTGTTCTGAAGTAAGTGGAACGGGACGCTGAGACTAGCGAGGCCGAATTCTCTGTCTAGTCCCAATTCCTTGAAGCCGAAGAAATCCTCATCGATATCTTCTGCAAAATCGCCACCAACAAACTGCTCGCTTCCGTCGTTAAAGGCATTGGAACCATCCCCGCCCCCATCATTGAAAGCAGGGCGAAGCAGCTCCGTCAAATGGGCCTTCAGACGATCATGAACAACAGTGAGTTTCCATCCAAGCCGTTCGACATCATCTTTGATATATGATTCTAGTGCTTCAACGTCCGTACCAACCGAAGATAGAGTGTGAAGAATGATCTCCTGCTGGGTGTATGCTGGCTTGAACGAGATGGGAGCTGATCCGATGTTCTCCTGGGGCCCATTAATGGAGACTTTGGGGGCCTCCATATAGTCCTTCATTGTTTCCCCTACTTTCTTGAAAAATGCTGCGGCAACATCTGTAACTGCATCCAGAGCTGACGGCTGATACTCCTCGAATCCGGCATGATACAAGATCTTGGCAACAGATCGCTGCAGTGCAGCTTTACAAACCCAAGGACTCGAAAGAGGGCCATCATCGTTCATCACATGAGTCGGAACATCACGCTCCACGAAAGGCTCAGGCTGGTACTTTTGAAATTGATTTTGGTACATCTAAGCGGCTGTTAGAAGTGTATTTACCATAAACTGGAAGAACAAACCGTACCAGAGATTGAAGCTGCATCTGTTTCACAATCCCGATCTTGGAACAAATTTTCCGAGTATCTTGCATTTGCTTCATGTTATGATCCAATTTCTCCGTCAATTTGCTTAGAGGTTGAGTGAAGAGACCTTTAGGAAGAATCCTTAGGAATTCTTCGGAGTTATCCACGACATTCCCTTCAGTGTCTTCTCTCCAGAAAAGGTGCTCAGGGAGGTCAGGAATGCCGGACGTCATATCATAATAATCTGGAATCAGTCGGTCTTCCTCTTCTTCTATGCCTTCAGCTAGAGTTTCTCCCCCTGTATCTGGCTCAACGGCTTGAGAATGCAACTCGTGAGATTTATCCGGATCGCCTATCAGGTGCTTCTGATTCCTCAGCCATCTTCTCATGCCAGCCTTGGTTCTTAGTAATGCAGGTTCTTCGAGATTCAGTTTATCGCCCTTGAATAAGCGATGCCTTTCCGCCGCAATCAGGGCGCGATCCTTCTTGGTAACCTGCTTCCAGATCTTATATTCGGGGTCCTCGAACTCGATACCAGAAGCAGACAGGGCGCTCAGCGTGGTGTGTGAGGGCCCAAAACCATCAATTTCCATGGTATCAGCCTGGCTTCCTGAAGCGGCAATGCCTATTCCATTGAGACCTAAGGGAGTTAGGGTCCCCGGCGGTGGCGTTGAGAGGCCATTTTGGCTTCCCTCCATAGGTGCATCCGAGTCCGCACGGACAAGGGTGGTAGACTGAGTGCCTAGGGGTCCTGGTGGACCTTCGGATCCCGTGGGGGTTTTCCTAGAGGGCGCAGCACCCTTCTTGGATGTTTTCCCTGGCGCTTTTCTGCCTCGAGAGGACATAATAGGTTCATCATCGCTTTCCTCAGCCCCATCGAGCTCCGCAAGTTGAAACCGCCGTTCCTCCGCCTCAACTTCCGCCCGATCTCTGATCACAATGTCCGGTATCAGCGGCACCAGCTTTTCAGTTTCCTTTCGCATGTAGAGGGCGTGTTTCCGTACGAAGTGTTCCGGATTGGTATTGTACTTGAGGCAGTTTGCCCAGATGAGATTGAGATCATCGACAAACTCTTGCTTTGACTTATATTGCAGGGCCTTTAGCTTCTTTGTCATGGTTCCTAAATCCATTGGATGCCTGATGACTAGGGGAAGTCAATAAACACGCTCGACACGTCAAAGACTATCAAAACTTACTATTGTAATAGTCAGGCGCTTCACGCTTGTTTACCTTTGTGAGGAATGCGGTTGAGTGTTCCGTCATGGCTTTGAGTTCACTTAATACTTTCTCTGCGGCTTCGTAAAGCTCTTCCTGCCCAATTTTGTCTTCGCTAGCCCATTTACTTCGATTCTTCCGGACTTCACTCATCAGGCTTCGAAGGTCTGCATCTGAAGCTTGAACCATCGTCCGTTTCATATCTATGCGAGCAATAAGGTTCTTCAGGGTCAAACTGGAAGCCCCGAGGTTAGCATTGCTCAGGGAGCCGTAGCCGTTGGCATCGGAGTTCGCATTGTTAGAGGTATTATTGACGCCTTGTCCAGACATCTCAGCCTCCACAAGCCGTTCAGACTCCTCTAGTCGCTGCTGGTCAAGCATGGCGTCTCTATCGTTCTCCAAGGTATAAAACAAGGTGTGGAAGCTCCTCTTTGCAGCTTCTTCGGTGGCCTTTCGGTCACCCTCCAACTTCTTTCGAATTTCCTCCAACGAGTCCTTCTTCGGCTCCTTCGAAATGTCAACAGGAGTCGCGACCGCTGTCTGGGAGCGGGGAGGAGGGGATGGTTCCCGTATCGTTTCTGCAAACTTGGCTTTTATTGGCGATGCGGCCGACTCCATGGGCTCGCTACCGTCCTCATCATCATAGTCATCATAATCATCATCATCAATCATTCGGGCTGGTTTCTTGGGCGAAGCTGCGGGTCGGGCTTTGTCTGCTTCGGAAGGGGCTGCAATGGTGTCGGGATCCTGCATAGTCCCATCAGCCCGGCCGGCGGGCCCCTGATCCTCCCCATCCCGACTGAATAATGCGCCAATCTTCGCCTCACTGCGTTTGTAAAGCTCCCGGAAGATAGCAATGTGCGGGTCTTCCTCCACGGCGGTATCACTTTCCAATATTAGATTGCCTGTCTGTGAGCCGTCCATGCCCGCGAGAGCGCGCAGCTGCGGCGTCCTGGTACCGGAAGGGGGTCTGGAAAGGCCATTGAGATGCCGCACATCGTGAAGGTCATCAGGCGGTCGGAGATGTCCCGGTGGCAGCCAGACGTGGTGGTGGTGACCGAGCGACATGTCGTCGCTCGAAGACCCCCGGCTCTGGGGCGACCGAAGAGGTTCGTTTCTCCACAGCGATGGCCAGGTCTGGCAGAGTACCACCGAGTGTTCTGAGGTCGGGCAAAATGGATTGGGGAAAAAGGGAGGATGCGCACAGAAGCGCGACGATGTTTCCGGAGAAAAAAATGATGGTGATGTTGCAGCGTCGATGGTAGTTTCAATGCGGTTTTGGGGAAGAGGTTCTTGCGGCGATGGGACAAGGTGAGGGTTTAGCCTTTTCCGGGTGAAGCCTCTCAGGTGACTTTTCGAGTCTTTCTTTCGGACCAGAAGCGCAGTTTCTCTCCGACCGGCTTCGGCTTGTCTTACCTTCCCTTCTTTCAATCCTCGTCTTCTCCTCCTCCTTCTTCTCTTCGTCTTATTATAATATCGGTATAATCAAATCAGTCAATCGTCAATCCGTCAATCAATCAATCAATCAACCGACCGACCGACCAATCATATCTCCCCTATTGTTCTATTCTCATCATCCCATCATTAAAGGAAAAAGAACACCACACACCATCTTCCCACAGGACTCTCCACTCCACACCCAATTTGTCCATTTGACTCGGAGATTTGGTCCCCCTCATGACGCCAGTCCAGCCAAGTTGGCTTATTACAATCTTACGTGTTGTGCTGCCTCCCCAATCCCCTATTCTAAACACAGAAACGAAACAAAGAAGAGAAAGGCCTATATCCAGACCTTCTCAGGATGCGAATCCGCTACTACTTTGCGGGCAAGTCTTCCATTCAAACGTGAACAACAGCCCCCTCTCCACCAACACAAGTGGCCTTGGTTACCAGCCTCCATCCTGGCTCTCATCACATGTCCTTCTCCATCAATGGCCTCCACTGACACTTCACTCACCATTCCTTACGCAGGCGCATTCATCTTCCTGCTCATATTTTCCGGTTATATGGGCCTCCTCGCTCATAATGCCACCCTCCCGGCCCAGCTCCCGTCAAACGGCAAGGTCCTCCACCTGATCACGTTCTTTTCCCTCTCTCTTATATTCTACTGGATTCCCGATACATCCCGCCGGCGTGCGACACATGCGACCTTACTCGTCTGTACACTGACCCTAGGAATCGGGTCTGAAGTCGCGCAGAGCCTGCTCCCAGTCGATCGCAGATTCGATCCCTTTAACGTGCTTGCAAATGTGGTAGGCAGCCTGGGTGCGGTCGGTCTTTGCAGCTGGTATCATCGGCGGATGCTGGAGCGGCGGCGGAAGGCTCGTTTCGGTGCCCTGGCGGATGGCAGTGGTGAGGACGTCGAACTTGGTGTCGGCACGGGTGGAGAAGCTACACCGGGTGAAGACATCTCTGGGCAGGAGACTGGTGTCAGAAACCTCGAGCAGGAGGTCGATAATTGGGACGAAAATGCGGTAGATAACTGGGACACGGAGGATGGCCCTGGTCCAGATACTGATGACAGTGTCCCGGTCAGCTCGAACCTGAATAGTGGCGGACCGCCGACATCTACCGAAGCTGGTCATGTTGCTACTGCAAACAAAAGAAATGAATAATCGTGCACTAATCCAGTCTCATTTTCTCATTTCTTAGCCCAAATCTTCCTTCACTTAGATTCGATTTTTTCATTTGCATATTTCAATGAATTATCATTGACGGACACGCCAATTTGATCTCCAGCACTCTCATGGATACGGTCTTCTTTCCTTTCCACTTCGGTGTTGCCCAGTTTCCAGGGTACATGGTATGATTTAACCGGGTTAAACATATAAACGTATTTTTGATGACGCAATGTATTTTTCTTATGGTTCTTTTCCTCTTCCGGAATTGTTCCACGATTTCTTTCCCATCGCAAACGGGGAAATGAGGGTTCAAAGTGCATAACCCAACACCCTTGGGATATGGTTAGGACGGATTGAGCAAAGGAATTAGCCAACTGGGTAATTGATAGTCCTCGTGTAAATTTGTTTCTTATTAACTATGTATGTTACCTATAGTAATGTGCGCATGCTGCACTGTTAATAGTTATGCGTAATTAGTGTGGTTCACACTATTTGGCAAATGCATTCGCAGACCAGTCATCTGCTTAATAGTGTGGGTAACATTAATTGCGGACTAACATTAATAGCATCCTAAACTAAATAGTGTGTGTGACACTATTCAGATACAGATGTATTTAGAGCTAGAACACGCTCACCACCAAAATGATTTTTGTGATTAGCTACAATTCCCCAGAGCTTTGGTCCGAGTCAGCCAAGGTGCCAACAGAAAAATTTTGATTATATCATGGGCCAATGCGATTAATAACTTTGGAGAGAATTTGACTTCCACTTTCCTCAAGCGATCGAAGTTCATTATAAAGCATTTCGGGCCACGACCTGGGGCAGCCTTGGTCAATCACTTCCTCCGTTGAGGCTAGACTAGTAGGCGCTAGGCGGGCTAAATCAACGTGGAGGATCCCGAATGGGTATAGTGTGCCCAGGGTTGAACTTCAACTATACCTATTTGGGGTTCATCTCGAATTTGAGTCTCTTGAGGTATTGAGATAAAAAATTTTCAGCCTTGGGCTGGTAGGATTGCTCAATTCTCAATTAGAGTGTAACACTAAATCGGACACACACTAATTACGCATAACAGTGTAGCTAACGCAGCTTCCGTGATATGGAAGTCGGTATCACCATCGTTCACCATCAGCAAAATAGGTATTTTTTTAAAAAAGAGAGAAATACATGCGCAAGGATCTATAAAGACCTTTCCCCTCCCACCTTGATAATGCGAATCGGAATAATATACACATGGGAATTAGCTTCGAAACGATCGTATAAAGAGCTGGAAACCTGCAGCCCATAATGCGGAAACAACAGGCAACAAAGTGGTATTTCCTGCATGGACAAGAGATAACTATACGGAGAAGCGAAGATGTTAGGCCCTATACAAACCGGGTCCGATTAAGGAACTCGATAGTATGCTCAATCGCCGGAACGAAAATCACAAACATGGTCGCCGCGTTGGGCGAATGAATATACGCTAAGAGGAAAGAGGAAAGTTTGGGGGGGGGGAATATAGTAATTCCACGGTGGCATTATCGGGAACTCTCCTCCAGGAGTTAAGAGGAGAAAGTTGATTCGCCTCTGTAGAAGCGCAACTGCGGATCTCTCTAAACCCGCAGATCTCAGTCGTTATTCCTTGTCAGGGTTGAAAACGCGATCGGGCACCGGTTCCAACTCAGGTTTCGTAGAGATTTCAAGATCGAACTCTTTCAATGGCTTCGCAGCCTCCGAAGATCTGAGATTCGATGCGCCTCCATTCGAAACGTCCCCACCTCCGGTTGTCTTTCTTTGACTCAGTATCCATTCCGCACGCTCTCCCAGGACCTCGTAGATGAATTGCAATTGCATCTCATTATGTACCATTGTCATTCTCTGCTCCCGCAGCTGGTTAACAGTCTCGAAGACTGGATCCACATCAGGTTCGGTCAACTTCAAGAGCTCGCCAGACTCGAGTTCCCGAAGGAGATGATCGAGAGCAATGAAAGTTCCTGTTCGTCCCACGCCGGCACTACAGTGCACCACCCGAGGGTTATCCGGAGAACATTTGGAAGCTGACTTCTTGATCAAATGGAGGAGCGCTACGCGGTCAGCTCCCTCCGGTTTGGAATAATCCACCCAGCCAGCGAATAGGAAGTGCCAGACGACTTTTGACTGCGATCCCATGGTAAGCTCCAACCTGCGAATCTCGGACCGACATGGCTCGTCATAGCTATAATCTCTCAACGTTATCCTCCCTAACGTGTTATTGTCAACCTTCCCGTGGTCCTCGTCATTTACAAATGGATTATCTGGCTCGACCTGCAGTTCCATTGACGAATTCTCGGCGTCCAACGGGAAGTACTGAGCGCACTTTTCTCTGCCAGACTCGGTGGTCCGGGTGAGCATAATGATAACGGCGACCTCCTTTGTTTCATGAAAGACCATATGCCAGAAATGCGTTAATTGTTTGTCTTTCGGACCCTTGGGAATAATGAGCACGAGCCTCAACACTCAGGTGAATTCCTAATACTGACCTGTGTAGCGATATATCTCGTCTCGTTACCCGTATTCGAGCCCTTCAATATAATCGGCGAAGCGTTGATGAAATCACACTCCCCTACAGGGACTTTCAAGTGAATGCGTGAATTTGCCCATGCTTGAACGTTTAGATACCGGTTCCGGGCTTTGACCCTCGGGTCGGTTTCTAATGCCCAAGGGTGTGACGGGTCATTCGCGAGCAGGCCTGCTGCAAGACGATCCCGTTGGAGCCATTCGAGTTCTTCGAATTTCTTGCGGATTTCTGCCCATTGACAACAATGGTTAAATCAAGGTTATCACGAGTCCTAATTGATGCTCACGAACCTGAACGGTGTTGGCACAAGAATGAGGTGAGGCTGGTGTGGCCACTAGCTCCTAGGTCAGACACCGACGAACTAGCCAGGCTGTCATTGCTCTCTTGTGAACGGGCCCGTTTCGTTCCCTGCATGGCCATATCTACCTTCAAGGGTGAATGCGCCATCCGGGCCGCAGTTTTGTGGTGAAGAGCCCGAAACCGAACCAGGACGCCGTGCGCTCTGGCCGATGCCCGTTTGCTTGTCAGTGAGGGCGGCCGTGATGCGCCGCGAAGACGCAATGTCTCCGGGTGCAATGAGGGAGGCACTCCTGCTGCGATTTCCGTGGTGCTGCTGCTGGCTGTCTCGACGCTGGTTCCTTCTATGATTTGAGACGCAATTTGGAGTGGAGACAGATCAGAGTAGCTGCAACAGCAGCTTTGAGTTAGTTGGGCTGCCAGATTTTCGAGATTTCCCGGTCCGACAGGAACAACTCGCCGTTGTCAATTCTTGTAATAAGTTGCGATAGGAGAGGTCGGGTGGGAGACCAGGATGTCTTGCGAAATCGAGCCGATGGTTAATTGGAAGACGACAAACTCAGATCGGAATATAAGAATAAGGAACAGGCTGGGTTGGAGGACAATTCTCCGTTTATGACAGTCTCGAATCGGGATCCCACCAACTTGGGGATACATGTATTTAGACTATATGCATATATAGAACAGGTATTCTCTCCGACTTGAACGTTCAAAGGTCTGATTATGTACCTGTTGGAAGAATGTGTCCGTTAGAAGATCCCCGCGTATCATATCATCTCATGGAAGAAAGAAGTATCATACATACAGATGATATCGCCATGATTACTACTAGTATCATCATTAGTAAAACAACGGGGTTGCTAGGATGGCGTTATCCATAGCAATATGGATTCTCCCCAACCTAATCTCTTCCGGGAAACGCCAGGGAAGAGAAGTTATCCAATGTAGAAATTCCTTATCTTAGGTTCCACTAAACTAAAGTAGCTTAATGTATGGATGTATAACTACTACTCTTGGACAATCTGCTAACTAACCATAGTGGGTTTGGTACAAGATCAAAACAGGATCCAAAGTCGCCTACAGCTTAGGGACTTGGAGCACGAGGTGTTTTTGGTGGCGAAATCGACGACCTAAATATCAAGACCAGGAAATTGTACCAGGAAATTATATGTATAGATAATAACTGGTGCCTCTTAGCACTAACAGGCTCTGTAGAGTTCACAATAGCCAGACCACTTCGAATTATCGATCAGGGTACTTGGTTTCTAGAATCTAAAGCTAGCCTTAGCAATTTGTCAATGATATCATACATAAAAACTAATAAAAGATGAATACCTATCATATGATATTATTAATGGCTTCCTCGATGCCAAGAAACTAGACTACGAATAGTCCATGATAACCCCGCTGGCATTTTCCATAGATGGTCATCATAGGCAGGCTAACTTGGATGAAACCCATGTTCGCTGCCTTGGGCATCCTGCAAGGTTGTTAGCTAGCGTAGTTCTTTCATGGATAGAAAATGCTAGCACTTTGGGCCCACCAGCCTTATGCTTTCCGGATGAAAATGACATGGTGCATTTATTGGTACTATAGTAGAGTCTCGGACCACGCAACCAGACAGACCACTTAGATGTAGTAGCGCGCCAAGTCTACCATGTACTGTCTGGTTACCTAGTCTGTCCGGTTGCATAGTTCGGGACCTTAACCTAAGATCCTGCTTCTTCATGGGAACGGAATCTCGAAGAATGGAAGGATCTACTTCAGCAACACCTAGGCATAGTGAGTCCATCGAGATGAGCTCCTCATTCATGCCCGCAAGCTCGAGACACCCTAATCAATCATGGGTGGGATGGCTATATATGACCTCGTTTCCAAGGCCATACCGATGCATGATGTGGTTTAGTATCAATGGCATTAAGGAAACCCATTATACACCCTCTTCTCAAGAGATATGGAAACAAGCGCCTAGCTCGGGAAAAGTTGATGTCTGGGCTAGCATCTCAACACGCAAAGGGCATGATTCCCGTTTTGTCTCCCACTTCCGTAAAGAGGAAAGGGAGGAAACATTGCTACCAGCGCCAACTCGGCTGCATCGACGGACAGCAGACCTACTAGCAATGGCCAGCGAGCGTGACAAGTGCGATGGACTCGTGAAAAGGCACCGTATTCACCGTGAAGGTTGCATGCAATATATATCATCCCGGTGGAGATAATCAAAGTCAAAGTGATCACCAACAATAGTACCCGACGAATATCAACGTGAATTACAATATCCAGCAATCTAATCTAGCCAACTTAGCAACAAAGCAATTCACCCGAGAGACACGTATATCAATGACTCGGACTGTTCTGACTAGATGGTTTCGAGACCCGAAACCACTTCCTACTGTACATAAAAAATACCTATGACTCAGCCAACGAGGGAGTGGTGATAGCAACACATGAAGGGACAGTATATATTCCGGCTTCCGTTCTGATAGCACGGCAACCACGGTGTAGTTGAAGAAGCTAAACACAGCTGGCCCTTAAGCTCGATACGATGCTAAAGGTTCTTGTCAAGCCTCGCTATGTGGTGGGGAATGTTCCCATTAAAACTCGGGCAGGAGTGACCTTAGAATGGTTCTAAGAGATGGTGAATGGTGGTATTCAGCATGTCTCGAGACCGAATACAACGACGCATCAACGCATTGTCACCCAGCCTAGTGTTTGTACGAAAGCAAACAAGTTATTACAATCTTGGGAATTGGCAAAAAAGCCGAGTAATTGCTAACTTTCTTTAGGCTTAGCTTCCGCATTTGACGTCGGTGCTGAGATAACCAATGGCTTTCTTTCCTAGGCTGACTAAGTGTCCACTTCCTTTGGTTCGTTTGCGACCCAGCAGATCATTTTAAACTTGAAGCCCGGTACAGTGTCAAGGTCTGATCTGCCCCCCGATTGGCCGCCTCCGTCACAAGAGTGTATCGTATATCCCTGGAGGGTTTCCCTCCTTCTCATTGTCCAGAAAAGTTTCGTCTTGTCGTCTGAGCTCGCTGAGATAAAGTTTATTCATCTTCACATCTCTGGGAACTTGAAAGCCTGTGAAAAATGGCCATCGGGGTAGAATGAGAAACATATCAAACAGAATTGGAACCCTTGCACTCTCATGTGGGTGTGCCATGCTCGTGATTCTGTACCTCTTCTGGTACAGAGGAGAATTGAACGATTTATAATCTATTTCCTTGCCGAATTAATATTAACACTCATTTTTCAGATTTCAACAACGAAACCCAAACTAGTGTCGAAGCGGAAATGCATATTCGATTCAGGGCGCCTTATTTCACGTTACATTCCAAGGACTTGCTTAAAAGGTAAATTAAAATTCCGGAATCATCAAAGCCCCTTGTTCTCAGATTGCTCAGGACTTCAACTTGGAGAAGTTCCCATTGCAAAACCTCATCCCGCGGCTTGAAAGCACCTGGGTAACAGAGCTCTTTGTGACCCCGGGTTGGAAGGGTCGGCAGGGGGCGAGTCCAGTTAGTTCTCAGATACTAGCAAATCTCCCAAGCCGCGGGCGTACATGGTTCCGTCCTTGACAATTACCTTACCAACATATTTGGCACCATCACCTCCTGTTTTGAGTCTCTGTTGCCTCCTCATTGCCTAATTGGGCAAATAAACAGGCTAACAACGGATATGAAATTCTTGAAGAGAGCTTCAGCCTTTCCAAAAAGCTAAAGATTCGAATGATATCATCGATGTACCTGCACATGGGCTAGATGCTTGTGCATTTACGTGCGCATTTATTGTTTATGTATTTTATGTGTACGCAGCATAGGCGCGGGTCGGCCCGTGCATACCACGTGATGTCAGAACGACAGAATTTCCCTATGGTAGAACATTCGTAGTGGACATATTCCAACAACCTGTCAATACGATTTCTACATGGTTTTCCTCATACTTTCACATGTTGTTTGTTCAAAATGAGAGGCTGCCCTTCTAATCTTGAAGTTCAGAATGCATTCAATATTTATGACAAAACTGACTCTGCCGGGAAAACTCTCAGATATGCGAAGTGCAAGCACTGTACTACCTACAACGCGTATGCTCACACGACGCGAATGAACGACCACCTACTTAAATGTGGACCATATCCAGTACGATGTTGGGTGAAGCAGTCTACAATTAAAAGCGTCTTCATAAGCGGCCAGCACTGCCAAGAATTAATTTCTGTAGCCTTCAAACAAACCCTTTACTTACAAGCCCAACGAGACATATTCCCTTCTTGTGAGCATGTTCTGTAGATCCATTGATACCCAACAATTCCGCGACAGCGATAGTCACCTTAGTGAACTGAAGCAAGCCGAAATAGATACATGCCTGTGGGCACTGCGTGCCGTAATGGATGGTAGAGTTTTTGTCGTTCCTGTTATTCTAGTATCTTGAAAGCCCGGATTCCAAATTCTCTACCTCTAACTCTGTTAGTGTTATAATTAATCAAAAAAACCTTTCAATCACAAGAAATGATAACAGACTTGTTCCGCGCCACCTGTACCAGGATGAGAAGAAAACCGATTATGATTATTCCCCATCTCATCCAATTTATTGAATCCGCGCGAGTACCAAAATCAGGCGTTGTGAGTTTTATTGTCGACCGTCTTTTAATGGTGCCCCCTCTCTTCGAGAACGCCTTGGTTTTTATTTTGCCACCGAGACTCGAACCATACATGTCATAGCATTCTTGGATCCCTCTACTCTGGCGCAAGACCTTTTCACTAGGCACGGTATCCTTCTTCCCTTATCCCGGCACAAGGCAGCTTTAGCCCAACTAGCTCTGGTGACACTGTTGAAGTGTCGACTCAGGCTCATGGTTCTTCAGCGTTATTATAGCATCGTTGAAATCTTAACTCTAGCAGGCTCCAGGTGTTGATGTCTTTAAAATTGAATCGTTCGTATCCGTATCCAGGTCCAAACCCCCTTTTACCGCTAAGGATGGAATGCATTATTATTCATTCATAAGTGAACGTGATCATTTCCTCGTCACCATGCATATATCATGTGTAGGTCCTCAGCCAATTGTTACCTATGATGGTTGTATGGTCCCTTTTCGTTGGTATTCGTACCCCTGCTCACCGCCCGAAGCTGCACTAAGTAACCGTTAGTCCGCCTTCTACGGCGCTATCACTTGTCTTGACGAGTATCGAGAAGTTCCGCTTAATTTATCAGCTCCTTCCCAAACATGACTGACTAACGAGCTGCTAGTTGGTGGAGCCGGTGCCCGAACTTGGGGGCTTCTGATCGGTGCGACCTGCTGTTGACGGAGGTTTCCGGCCGCCGATGCTTCAGGTTCAGTCTTCAGCCCGCTAGTGATGGCTTTAGGGGCAGCTTCGGACTCTTGGTTAACTCGGTTTAATACAGTTCGCTCCTGGCACAGAAATCTCGGAGGCCGAAAACCTCCGTCAATAGCAGATCAGACCTTTGAACAAACAAGCCCATCACGACCCCTTCCCACTGTTTAGCGAATACCAATCATAGCTCTCCCAAAGGAGGAAAAGGCGAGCTGAGTCATCGGCTTGGCGCACAAGCCATGAGAAACCCAAGCTTAGCCGATACACAACGAACCTCCGCCAGCTAGCAACTCGTTACAAAGCCGAAAGAGATCGATATAGGGAGTCTGGACTAGTCCCCCGACGCTGAGTTTAACAGATCCATCATCGCTAGTATCCACAGAAAGGCCGGGTTATAGGTCAGCCAGGGTTGAGCGCACTAGGCGGTACAAACTCGGAATAGAGAGATGAATTTGGTGAATGTTATTAAGAGATATACTTAATACAGCTTCGGGCGGTAATTAGGGGCTACGAATACCAACGGCCGAAAAGAAGATTATTTCACGTCGCAAATAAAGTGGGGAATTTGGAATACATGTAAGGCCTTTGGCTTTCGAATCGTTAAAGAAAAAAAGAACTTGCAGCAAGCTGGTATTTTTCGGCTAAACACGTGTCGCCAACTTATTTTTAGCAAAATCGTTTAGATTATAGCTCCCTTAATTTATACATATCTAGTTCTACAAGGCCAATCATAAGACTCTCCTCCATACATGGAATCCGACTTGCTCGCATTATCCTTCCGCTCCGTTATTATAGATCCGAAGGAGGGTGATTGTAGCAGATTATTTGGCAAAGAGGTTGCACAATCAATGATAATCCATTTTGCCCCTCAACTGGGAATAATATTTTCCGCCTTCCTTAGTAGATCGAGAGATATGCTCACCAACTCTCGATCGTGTTCTCTAAGCAGCTCGATCGCCCACCTTCTCTCCAGAATCCAGAAGTCTACCCGGCCATCGCCGGTCCCTGACCGTTCGCTACAGTTATGCACAATTTATCTAGTTTATTGAGTTTTATAGGTAAGAGCCTTGCGTTCTAAGGTCACCAATAGAACATTCGATCCACCTAAAACTAGGTTAGAACAGCAAAAGAAAAGCCACATATGAGAGAGACCTACCCCTAGTGTAGGCGTGATGGAAAAACTATGGCGTCACATGTGTTGTTGATTGACTCCATAAATATCCTATGGATCCAGCCTCTCTCATAGCATGTCCGCATGCCCGCGTCTTCACCACCAAATCGGGTATCTCCTGCTTCAGGAATTCTACACGGGGTGGCTGCGGCTGCGGTCGCGTGCCTTTGTAGGGAAAGATCTAGACCGAAAAATACACCAATCTTCGAGATATTCAAAGACTTCAGCACCTTATGAACAACATAGATTGCACCAATATATCCGTGTTTGGGGTCATAGCAATGCATCTAAACCGGGATCAGCTGCACGGGTCAACCTAAATTTGATCCAGTTGCTTCCTGGCCTGGTGATGAAAAATAAATAAAGATCCTATACCACCTATTGCTTTCGCGCCCCCCCAGAAATATCTTTGGGCCTCTTCATTGGGTATAAACTTTCCTTTGTAGTTATAAATATTAGGCCTAGACAGAATCCACCCTCCAAGTGAAAAATAAACCTATTTATGATGATTTTTTTCTCAAGATACATCGATGAAGCCAATTTCATATCTCAAATAGGAGATCCTTCACTCATTACTGAACGATTAGTCCTAGAATTACATAACTCACTCCCTATTGGATAATTCTATAGTTAGTCTCTTTGTTGTAGCAATGCGCAATACTGTAGCACAAAGAATCACCGGACTAGGGCTAGTATGAGAGAAGACTCTGATTATATTTTATTAGAATATACACACTCCTCGGTATATAGTAAAATAATCAAGATCATTCGTCTACTGAATTTACCCCAGTAAAACTTAATAGTCACGATCCCAGAATGTCTTCAAGATACTAAATACAGGACAGCAAGAGATTCTGCATCATTATCATCTAACTACATTCTCCACTTCATACGTTTTTCTTTTTTTGAAGGGTTAATCTGCCTTCGTTGAAACGGATAGACGCATCTGTCTCAAAACAGGAGTCTCCGAATAGTCTAGAAATTCTTGAGAAAGCCAGACTCGTGATAGTGGAAACATGGCGACAGTAATGTCCTCATCCAGCAATGTTATTTTGGCTACTTCAGCCGATTGGGAATAACGGTTCCATCTGAAGCGAATTATACCAAGATATGGAAGTAACCAACAGCCTCTACATATAAGTCGATAAATCCCCAGGCAACATACTTCGCAGACCTCACTGAGAATGAGCAGGAAGAGCTCAAATTCCAAAGGGAGGAATACAAGGGGGAATACAATGAATTTCAGAAGAAGGGAAAATTTCTGGAAGATCTATGTCGCATTATCTAGACATCAATAGATTGGCTAGTTAAGCATGTAGTCAAAAACCAAACCACCCCATACGTTATTCTAAGTTTCATTGAAAGCGGGAAAGACTCCTACCACCAAGATCAGGCAGGAATGCCTCTAAAAATTGCGAATAGGCCACCCGCTAATTGCGCAGCCACTAAGTGGTGTCACTGTCCTTAAGGTCATCTTGAGCTTTTGGTAGGCAGCAATCAACGTCCATTCTCTGACCTTAGTAGTAGGAGCCAGTCTCGTTATAAATAAGACTAGCACCTCGTATGATATGGATTAATTTCCCACCAGATGCTCAACTGGCTGATCTATTGATCCCTCGATAATGCGACATAGATTTTCCAGTAACTTTTCCGTCATCTGAAATTCCTTGCATTCCCCTTTTATCCCTCCCTTCGGAATTTGAGCTCTTCCCGCTCGTTATCAGTGACGTCTACGAGGTATTTTGCCTGGAGATTTATGGACTTTGTAGGGGCTGTTGGTTTTTCAAAACTGGGGATGTTTTCCTTCGAAATATCTGGATCAGCGTACTTCATATCTTGGCGTGATTCCCTTCAGGTTTAATGAATTGGGGCCATTCTTCCCAATCGACAGAGATAGCAAAAATAGCCTTCCTGAATGAGTACGTTATTGTCGCCCCCGACCGTCGCCACCCCTTCGATCGGGACCGCCATGAGACGCGAGAGTGGGTTTATTAAATCATTCAAGTGTGATTACATGAAAGCACTACCTAGATACCATAAATACTGTTCATAGTGCAACAATCCCCATCCCTCTGCGATCTCCGCATTGATACGCCTTGTTTTTTTGGTCTTACTCTCTCTTCTGGCCTCTTTCTCGGACTTCTGCTTCTAGATATCTTCCTTTGTGCGCTTGTTACATGTCATCAGGCCAGCCAGTTGCCTAGAGTTGACAGTTGGAGCTCGCCGTCGCTTTCCAGCTGCAGGGCCAGTTTCTGCAGTGGTATCCTCCACTGCCTGCAAAGCTATGCGTTCAGCGCTAATCATTGTCTACCTCATTTCTACTCTGGTGTTTCCGAGGCCTTTGCTTCTCTAGCACTCTTCGTAGCCCTCACCTGCCAGTGCTGTCATGGAATTTGAATTTCCGAGGGTTGTATTTGGACTGAGCAGGATTGGGCATGCGTATTGGCACATTGTGCTCATAGCCACGAGCAGTTCCGATAATTTCCAAGAGTTCTGTGTGGGATCTCTCCCATATCTCACCGAACCTAGCTATTTGGTCCTGGGATAGCTGCGCTCTGGTTTCAAGGAGATCTGTGACCGACTGTGCTATCCTATTGAGCCTTATATTCTTAATAGCCATGGGACTAGCTGTGTTATAATCAATGATCTCGTCGTAATATCGGGGGTCCCATGACGCACTGGCAGGCGCAGATTTGGGACCTTCGAGCCACCAACGCGGGCGGACAAGAGATATAGGAAAAGGAATACTACGTGCTATCATCAATTTGTGACTGCATGGAAGGCCAAACCGAACAGTTGATAAGTACTATAGGAAAGTGGGTTGGGAGCCATCCCATGACTATGAGATTATCAAGGCCGCTTGTTCTCCGTGTCTTCACCGTGATGAATACACTACCGACAATATCGTTTTTCCCTCTCCTGACCCCTTTGGACGACAAAGAATCCCTGGCTCATAGCGAAGTTCTGGGGACGATCAAGGCATTCTTGAGGATTTTCGAAGACCTCGCCAGCTTGAGGGGCAATAAATGTGAAGGAGGCAATGACTCGATTCCCTGTGTACCTCATCAACGAGGCACGCATTGAGAGACTGATGTAAACTCCAGGTAGTCATATTTGAGAGCTTAGAGAGGGATTCTATTGTTATTGAGAAGAGTCGCCGGTCAAATCCTAATATTATAGTTGGGATATACGCATATTCTACGAATATAAGTAATAGTCGAAGACAAGTAGAATATGCGGTGTGATTTGTAAACTGAGTAGTGTTTGCGGCCGAATACTTTCGAACCAGAACATTAAAGCAACTTTCAGCTTATCTCAGTGGCTCAGACCCTCCTCGCCCAGACGCTAAGCTGCGCCATGGCTGCACCAGCAAAACCTTCACGTCTGCAGCCAATCAGAGCTATGTGGTCCGTGCACCACTGTTCCCTGAACGAGGGGATCTGGTCGCGTTTATCGTGAACTTACCAGAATTTACACCGTGATCTCAACTTCGAAAAATTATAGCGACTGTGCAAGTAAGCTCTCCTTGAATGTCAAATGCAGCTAATTCGGTAGGAAATCGACTTTTATTTGATATGAATTTTAGCTAATGCCAGCAATTTGGTCTAGGTGAGATACAGCTTTGAAAAAATGGGTCGTCGCCGCGAACTTACAGCGCGTCTGACACCTATCGACCAGCCCATCCCATCTCCAAACAATCCCCCGTCATTTCTTGTGCCTCATAACAATCACCGATTAGTAGTTTCAGTTTGGTCTAGGTGAGATGCAGCCTTGAAAAAACCGGTCGTCGCCACCAACTTACAGCGCGTCTGACATAGTCCACAACCAGCCCATACGCTACAACGACAACATATCTCGTCTCCAAATAATTCCCCATTATTTCTCGTGCCTCGTGACAATCTCCGACTAGCAGTTTCAAGCGGTCCTTCCTTCGCAAACTTCTATTGTTAGCGGTCTGCTTTAGTTTCTGGGCCAGGTGAGATGGGACTGGAGCCAGAGAGTAGACGATGAAGTAAAGGTGACACACGGAAGCGCTGATATAAGAACAGGCAGCCGAAGCCCGCCAATGCATCTAGTGGAACAGTTGTGAGAGACCTGGCACGGACAGATCACCCTGGCAAAATAACGCGTATTCGCAATATCTCCACAACAGATATCCGAGAGTGAGGAGCTAGCTAGTGAAGAGTACACCAACCTGCAGTTGCCAGCACTCCGTGCGTGCCTAACACGAATACTCCATGCGGATCCAACTATGGAGCCACGTGAGCCTCATCTCGAGCAGCTATGGGCGCTGTGTCGGTTGATCTTCTTAAAAGGGGACACCTTGTTGATTGCCCGCACAGGTTTTAGGAAAAGTATAATTTCCCAAGCGTTCTCAATCCTAACTAGCAAGATAACCATCCAGATCGTGCCATTAAATAAGCTTGGTGAAGGGTAGATGGATGATATCAACAAGATTCCCGGGACGAGGCCTTGTGTCATCACGCATGAAACGAAGGCTGCCGACAAGAACCTGGTATCTCGCATAGTCGACGGGTGCTACATGGATGTCCTGCTTGGCCCCGAGCAAGCATCGTCAAAGGACTTTCGAGATGCACTTAAGACGCCCGAGTTACAGAGTCGAGTCGGACTTATTGCCATCGACGAATGCCATCTTGTCAGCGAATGGGGGGAGAGCTTTAGGCCAACATTCACAATGCTAGGCGAGCTTCAAATGGTCCTCCACCAGGATGTGATCTGGTTCGGTTGTTCTGCTTCGCTGCCTGAATGTGCGGAGCAGACCCTACTGCGAAATTCAGGCTTTCGGGCTGTTGGATACGGCGAGCACCAGACCGAGATAATACGGACAACGTTAAATCGGACAGACATCTCCTTTGGTATCTTTCCGATCCTACGTGGCAAGTTGACATCGTTTAACCAGCTGTACTTCCTCCTAGACGAGAGTATAGGCCATGGAGGCAAAGCGACACCTGATCGTATTCCCAAGACTATTGTCTTCATCGACAATCGCAGCAAGGTTCGGGAGGCAGCGTTATTCTTGCAGGCTGCCCTTCTTGGGAATATTGCTGATTGCACGAATGGCCCGCGGTATGGTGCTGACCGGTCCAATGGCATATTCTGCGTGAATGCAATTGTAGAGGAGTACACTGCACGTGTCTCCAAATACTATCGATATGCGGAATTTAAAAAGCTAACTTCTATAACCCGCATCATGGTTGCGACAACCTCGCTTGGCATGGGCGTCAACGTTCCAGATGTCGAGCGTACGGTAATATGGGAATTCCCCGGGAGCAAAGATCCCGCCGACTTCTAGCAGAGGCTTGGACGCGGTGGGCGAGGTTATGCCCGGCGTAGTATAGGCTATATATTCTTGCCGTACTATGCCTTCTCAGCCTCGAGACATAGTACCCGCCGCGTCTTCTCCCTTATAAGAGGGTGTTACTCCATCACGGTTCACCGGTTCACCGGTTCACTGGTTCACCACTCAAATGCCCATCGCGATGCAATATACCTAGGTCTTCCGTGTCTAAAGCCTCTGGAAACCGCGCACCATTAGCTGAATTCGATGTATGTAAGAGCGGTGGCAGTCGTGGTGTTCAAGTTGCTAAGATTGTCTGCCCAGGGGGCTCTATAAGGAAGTCAGGTTGTGAGGCAGCGGGCGCTGACTTTACTATTACACCACAACGCCAAAAGGCCCAAATGGATGACTTGGTAGGTCATCCAGTCAGCGTACTATATGTCAGGTGCCTGACACGGGTCGTATCACGAAGAAGCCGGCGAAGTTATCGTGGTTATCATGATGAATGAGGTCGTGCCTAAGTCACTAATGGGTATTGTATGTTTTTTTAGAGTAGGGTGATAACTGCCTGTAGTATTGATGGAATTATTCGTCTCTAATGAAGTTGTCTGAGACTGACTCGAGATGTAAACAAGAGCGAGGCTTGGCACTAGGCATTGAGCTGATTGGTTAAGATTGTTGCAGGGGCTATCCGAGTACCTCTAATTGGTCAACTTCCGGTATGCCTAAAAGGCTTGAGAGCTTCATCGTCATGGGAAAATACCAATGAATATATCATCTATGCGGTAGCAGTGCCAGCTAATAAACGTATTCCCTGTCACGTGCACGGCCCTACGAGATGCACACCTCACAGTAACTTCAAAAATTCATAACTCCGTCAAACCGAGGCCGATTGACAAGGCGTTGAATGATTTGAGATCCCAAGGAGCGCCAAATATCAAGGCCACTGCTAAAAAATGGAACGTCAACCGTTCTACACTTTCAAGGAACTTTAACGCCAAAACCAAGCCCCACCATGAGGCAGACAGGTTATACAAGTG
>JAHQZX020003973.1:0-34870 GCA_019804575.2 Pseudotulostoma volvatum
CAACTTTATTGTGAAAAACCTGCAAATTAGCTATGTAAAATATATAAAACCGCTCATTGTAGGTATTGGTAGATATCACACTGCTATAATGCTACCTACCTGATTCCCTACCAAAACCCTCTGCAAAAATGGCTGTAGTAGCAGCTACTTCGCACTCGCAAGACGAAAAAAAAGAGGCAAAGATTCATCAACGATGATAAATCTGAAAGTTCAAGAGTAGAGCCTTACCCTCTAGAATAGTGGGCGAAAGGTTCCGACGAAACCCATCGCCCACAAGTACCTAAACTAGATAGAGGTCTATCTCTAGACTCGTTTTGCGGCATCTACAAATTCAGGTTAGTACATACGTAGGACCGACCTATACAGGCATCCACGATTTAGGATTCCATGCACTAGGGAGGATGGCAGCCGATGGCCAGGCCTGTATTCTAATCTAGGACCTCCGGCATCATACTGAGATTGGCCTTGCTCCATGAAACCTTACGTGAATTATTCCCATAGTAGAAGCTAAGTTACTCCCCCCTTGAGGACATGCCGCTTTTGCAATAATATTCTACGTCCATGAAGATGTGTGAATAAAAATCTATATACTATATGAATGGTTAGAAGGGAATTAGCAGCGCAGTGGAAATGTTCTCACGTTCCTAGTCCGCCCCCCATAGGCTCATAGGATGATTCTTCTCGGAGGAGAATCTGGGGCAGGTCTGAAATAAACGGAGACAAAGGGTATTCACCAGAATTGTCTGCCAGTCTTGCTTGAAGTTGCTGGCTAACCTTCCCAGAACCACAAAAGCCATCTCAGAAACTGAAGAGTCCCTGGTGACACGCCCGCTGCACAGGTTATCGTAAACCAGAGTTATTTATCTGTACTGTGAACTGAATTTATCAACGGGATGACCACGGGTCTCATCAGAAACAGGAGGCTTTGGCTATGGGCGGTTAGAAGACTCCATCCAAAGCAGAAAACCATATGGGATACACCTCATTGATGTTGCGCTAATTCCCAGCCCGTCATAAGACAGACTGGGTGACTTGTGATCTTCCAGTCATAGAAATCAAGGCTGGAGATGTAGTCTGCTCTGTTCTCAAGCAGCGCATGTAGTATATTGCTGTTGTAACGCTGAGGGGAGTAGGGAGCACTTCAAACAAATGGGTGTCACAATCACCATTGAACCCCCGCCATGATTGAGAAATCGATTATTGATAAGTGGCGAAAAGAGGGGATAATATCGTACAGTGTCCTCGTTAATATAAACAACCCCATGAACCAAATATAAAAGAACCCATCAAAAAGCTAGACATCTCGTAATATGTTGAGAGAGGTTTCAGACCTATCGTGGTAAATGATAATACTCTAAGACAAACGCCAGCCGAGGTATGTATTAGGACAGCGAAAACTTAGAGAATACACTGCAAATCCAAAGTAATCTATGCTGTTACAGCAGCCGCATCATTGAAGCCCGAGTTAGGGATCACATCTTCTTGGGAACCCAGAGATAGCGTTCTCACATCCCATTCCTCTGAATAGGACCAAGCTTTCTTCTCGCCAAGAACACAGAAAGCTTTTTGAGGGCCGTCAATCAAGAATTCCTGAGCTACTTGGCTGACATCCTTCGCCGTGACATCTAGCACTTGTCCCCGCCAATGCTGGTCCATTTCTTCTGTAACGCCGCTCATGAAATAGCGCATGCCTTCTTCAGCCGCACTTTCAGGGGCGTCGAGCTCCTGGAAAATGCCTAGCTTTGCTTCGTCAAGTTCCCGTCCTGTCCAGGCACGATCTCTGGCATAAATGCCGCTGTTTTTCAACACACCAAGTGTCCTTGTAGGATTGGGATCACGATAGCTAGAGAGACTAAAAACACCTTTGATTGGGCCGCTACTAGCAGACGCGCCATACGCCCCTCCCTTCTCGCGAATCTCGCGGTGAAGATGCTGTGTCAACAGCTGAGAAAGGACACTGAGTGGGGCACTTGATGGATCGACGAACGGCACGGTCTCCAACGCAAGTCCGGAATAATAAACCTTGTAAGGTAAGTTATAGAGAATCTTTCCGGCTTGCCGTATGGGCTCATCACGGGACATCCTGTTCAAAGGGTTGGAGGCGCGTGGAAGACTAGGAAGCCATTTCTGCAAAGCAGCCTCGTTTCCCGAAGAACTGTTACGCTCGCAAACTAAACGTATGCGAAACATAGATGACCGTGAGATAGCAAGGGATTGTATCACACGAAGCTTCCGGATAATTTCATTCAGCTGGTCGGGTGAAGATTCAGCCTCGTGAAGGAAGTTGGCCGTGGCTTGCAATTGAGCCAAACCTGACTGTTGCTCCTGAACCCAGAATCTTCGCGAGAGGCCTGCGGCGGCAGCATTGACAGCATAGCGGTGACCCGAACTCGCAACTGCATCCAGAGCTCCGTTCGTCGTTGAACGCAGCAACTCTAGAATCATCTTGGGGGCTCTAGGATTAGTGAAGTCCGTTTCAGTGATAAGAGCACGAATAATTTCCAGCACGGTCGGTATATTCTTGTTCAAAGCAAACCCGGACATCTGAAGACCTTCACTGAATTTACCAAGCTCTGTTGGAGACGATACAAAAAACGACGTGATGGATATACCACCCGTCTTTAATTTGATAAGGTCTTCCCATTCTTCCATAGTCCGAATAGCGGTACCAAGACGCATGATGCAATCGTTGAAGAGCGGCAATAACTGACGGAGGTCATTCGGAAGATCGTCAAAGGGATTTAGGGCTTGGAAATAAGATAACCCATTTGTTGGAGCTTCACGCCACACCACATTGATATCATCGATCTTCGATTCCGTCACGGGTTTACGCACCTTCTCTCTTGAGATATCGCTAACATAAAGGGTAGGGAGGCAACTGATATCTGCACGTTGTGCATCCTCTTGGATTTTGATCAAAGCCAGTTCCTCACGTTTGAGATGGGAAATAGCATTCTCAACAGATCCGAGCTTCTCGCTAAACTCGGCCATTTTGGCATCTTTGCGAATAGCCTCCTTCACATCTAATTCTTGATTGAACTTTGGTGAACCAACCATAGTAAACGTGAAACAATTGTCATTCATGAGATATTTCTTCAACAAAGACTCTAAATAGCCTCCTTGCGCATATCTCCTTTTAAATTCGTCAACAACTTCATTCCAAGCAAGTTCTTTCATAGGGTCAGAGCCATTGAACCAAGATGATAGTATCTTTTCTATGATATCTATTCCAAAATTTGGTGTCTTGTGTCGCAGCGAAAGTTCCAGCTGCTGAAGAAGTCCCCGAACCTTGGTATCACTGAACCCAGACGATAGAGAATCACGGAGTACCCTTTCGATGGCTTCTTTTACCCTAGGGGCATCTGCTTCCCTTGTACCGTTCACGCCAACAGAAAAAATGGGAACTTTACTTGAGATATCGAGCCCAGTATTGGGGGTAAAAGACGCCCCAAGATCACTTTCAACAAGTGCCTTATACATGGGCGATCCGTACCCAGAGAGGAGCAACGATGAAAGCATCGCAACAGAGAACCTTTCAACGACGTCTGTAGAGTCACCCATCAGCCACGATGTTGAAGTCCTGTATTGCCTATCTTCACTAGCGAACGAGTCGATGGGTCCATCCACTATCACATTCATTGGTCCACGACCGAGGTCAAGCGGTAGTTTGATATCTCTGTCTGGTGTTCCCCTTTCGAATTCGTCTAGAAAATTACCAATTTGCTGAAGATGGTCAGCTAACGGGATATCGCCATAGGTCACAATCTTCGCATTGCTAGGATGATAATTCTTCTTTGAATATTCTACCAGCTGCTTGTGTGTCAAATCCGTGATGTACTGAGGGTCTCCTCCCGAATTGTTGATCGTGGGAAAAATATGTTCCGTGAATCGGATATGGTACAAGTAATTCGCGTCTGACATTTGTCCCTTCATTTCGTTGTAAACCACACCCTTAAAGACGATATCGCCGAGATTTTGACCCAATCCGAGCGTCGGATCCCGGTTTGGAGATTCCTGGGGGTTCTCTGGACCTAACCTCCATCCTTCTTGTTTAAAATCTTCCTCATTGAGCAAAGGGTGCAGCGTGGAGTCGAGATAAACTGACATTAGATTTTGAAAATCCTTTATGTTGGTGGTGGCGAACGGATAGGTTGTATGGTCGGACGAGGTAAAGGCATTCATGAAGTTGGCAAGCGAACGAGGAAGCATTTTGAAGAAGGGGTCGCGGACAGGATATCTAAGGTCATAGTTAGCCAAGCTAAACTATAAGAACTACGCCTAGGAGACCACTAACTTTCTGCTTCCGCAAAGCGTGGTATGTTCAAGGATATGAGGAACACCTGTCGCATCCGGAGGGTTCGTTTTAAATCCAATACCGAAGACATTGTTCTTGTCTTCTCTTACCACATGGAGGTAATCCGCACCGGTCTTATCATGTCTTAGAAGAACCGCGGTCAAGTGGAGTTCAGGAACATGCTTCCTTTGCTCGACGGTGAAGCCGTGGAGCTTCTCACCAACAGAGGGAAAATTTCCCAAGTCCGTCACGGTCGAAGCTACTCGTCGCGGCGGGAAGTACTGCAAAGAGAGTTGCCTGGGCCGTCGCCACAGTGAGCGGACGGCTGGCAGCAACAATGTCGGGGCACTCGAACACAATTCTCGCAAAAGGGGCATCACGCCAACAAGCTTTCAACTTAAAGGACTGGATTGGCGAATGACGTCGTATCAAAAGATGTCGTACGCTGTGAAGTTCTGGCACTCCCGTGGCCCAAAATTGAACGAATCTGATATGATTAGTTCCAGAAGCCAAACCGGAGGTTGGCGGGGTTCAGAGTATCGTAAATATGTGATCATTGCTATAATAGTATACAACTTATATGTAGTCTTCAAAAATTTGTCGATCGCCAAGAATTATTGTGGAATTTTATTTCCAGACTATTCTCTAACTGGTCAAGCGCGTCCCCTCTTGCAAGTTACTATCGTAAACGATTGGATTCAATCCTGAGCGCCGGCAAGATCCTCCACCAACGCTTTCGTTCTCGTCGATTGTCTCCGAAAATAGGTGTCCTTGGACAAGATCGGTCCTGAGCCAGCTAAAAGGCCAACATTCCCGACTTTAGAACCCTCAGTTCCGTTCCTAACAGTTACCTATCGATCCTCCCAACGGTAGGAACTCGTGACAACCAAGAAGCCACCTTCGATTTCACGGCAAGTCGAGTCCACAGGGCTGAACTGCCAACCATCTAAAGTGGACGAGCGTCTCCGTGAGAGCCGCCCTATTCCCCGGCAAGTGCCGCTACCGCAACGTCAGTTGCGGTCCAGGCATGGCCGTTGCTGTCTTACAAGTACCAGCGATTCCCAACAATACTCTCGTTCCGCCCGTTGGACACGCTCACGTGGACATAGTTACAGCGCAATCATTCCACCTACGTGCAACCCCGTCGTCAAATTCCCCTCCTTCAGTGATGTCATCCGCGGCAATGTCGAAGAAGTCCAAGGGGAAGAAGGCGGCGGACCCGAATGAGACGTCAAAGCTGCTAGCAGCCAAGATCTCACAGCTGGAGCAAGATGCGGCAGGGGAGAAGGACCAGGAAGCCGAAATTGGTGCGTGACCGCCACACAATCTATTCCCAAGACCCGATGTTGGTGCCAGCTTCCTACAGCATTATGCCGCTGCCGTGGATGCGACTCGACTTTGACAGTCTAACCGAGTTTGCAGAACGTGATGTGAAGAGAGCGACACGGGATCTCAATCAGCTGCTCAATAATATTGAATCACCAATGACTCGTCTGGAGACTGTCCTCAAGAGATATACGGAGTTGTTGGCAGACATGAAAAAGCTCGACCGTGACTATGCAAAAAGCAAGAAACGAGCAGATCAGTTGCAAAAAGATCAAGACAAGGGCAAGTCAGAGCTAAATAAGACGGCTACAATGAAGGATAAGCTTGAGAAATTATGCAGAGAACTTACAAAGGAGAATAAGAAAGTGAAAGTGGGTCGAGTTCATTACGAAGCGACAACCTATTTAGACTGGCACTGAAAACAGGCCCACTGATTCTTTTCGCGGTCTTAGGATGAGAATAAAAAACTCGAGGAAACTGAGAGAAAAGCCCGTCTGATTGTCAACGAACGTCTTGGTACCCTTTTATACGACATTCAGGATGTTATGGCCTCCAAAGGAAACCCGCGGAATGAAAAAGTGAACATCGACCTGGACGAAGCGTGAGCATTACTAGCCTATAATTCTATGGCCTCTCTAACTTCAGTTCTCTCAGTCTCCGCGCAAAAATCAAGACCATCGGTGAGAAGTTTGAAATGCGGGAGCTACATTATAAGGCACTTCTACGCAGTAAGGATGCCGAGATTCAAAGTTTGACTGCGAAGAACGAGGAGCAACGTCGCACTTCAGAGGATGAAGCAGCGCGATGTCGGGCTCTGAGTTCGCAGGTATCAACTTTCTCTCACACCGAGGCTGAATTGCGTAGCCAGCTCAATATCTATGTCGAGAAATTTAAACAGGTACGCCCATGGACTATTGAGGCTGATCGGTTTTCGATCTGACCCATTCCGTCTCAAACCTGGCAGCTCATGATCACTATTTATAGGTAGAGGACACTCTAAACAATAGCAATGAACTCTTCCTTACCTTTCGTAAGGAGATGGAAGAGATGTCCAAGAAAACAAAGCGGCTGGAAAAGGAGAACCTAACCCTCACTCGCAAACATGACCAAACGAATCACAACATTCTTAAAATGGCCGAGGAACGAACAAGAAGTCAAGAGGAGCTGGAGAAGTGGAGGAAAAAGAGTAATCATCTAGAGGCTCTATGTCGCCGTATGCAAGAACAAGGTCGTGGTCAGGTTCTCGCCGGCGAACTTGACGGCGATGATGAGGGCACCGAAAGCGAATATGACGAGGATTATGAAGATGAGGATGAGGAGGAAGTGGTCAGTGACGGGGAAGAATATGAACTTGATAATGGGGCCCGCAAATTAAATCGTGATCGAATTTCCGACCAGCAGCCCGAGAAACCCGTGTTTGGGCCTCCACCTCCTCCCGCCCTGGCTGAAGCACGAGCAAACGGCAATAAAGCTCTGGTCAATGGAGTTGGCCATGGATAGTTGCCTCCTCAATCATTGAACGTGTCTGAGGAAGGTTCGATCATCACTCCGGGTTGTTCAGAGTGTCATATGGTTTTGTGAAACATTACCTATCATCGCTCAGAGTGATAGTACAGCCTATGCCAGCACTGTTCAAGTAGACAGAGGCTGGAAAGCAGGAGCACTGCTGTTTGTCCTGCTGGAAGTGAAAGGTAAACTGGTATTTTGGAAAAGCCACCGGCAAATATCGCGATGTTGGGGGCTTTCACATGCTTGTCAAGTTCCAGTACTCCTGACGCAGCTTTCACCGCAGGAGGTAGCTAAACATGCTAGATTGTCCGGTTACTTGCATGGTGATCGTTGGAAATGTGTACCTGTATAGTATGAGCCATCGTAATTAAAGCTATATACCTTTGAGAAGTTATATCACTCGGCTTTCGTTAGAGATAGAAATATCACAGCTTACTCGCCCTCCCCGTTCCGGATATATAGGTATTTCCCCGCCTGAGCATCGTAACCGCTTCTTCCACCATATCTTCAATGATTGCCTGTGCCGGTTTGATATCTTTCACGATGGCTGAGACTTCACCCATCATAAATGGTATGTCCACATTCCTACCCTCCTCAAGGTCATACGCCATTGGCACAATGCCCTTTTGCGTTAACTGGGAGATCTCCTCCTGCCGCTTCTCCCATTCCGTGATATATTCGTTAGGCCAAACGCGCAGTGGTCGTCCAGTGACAACAAGAGTGCGGATCGTATCACCAAAGCCTGCAGAAAGCACCGCCTCTTTATTGGGTTGACTGGCACCACTCTCCTCCGAAGCCACAAAGCGCGTTCCTACCCAGACCCCCGACGCCCCCAACATCAACGACGCCGCCAAACTTCGCCCACCACTTACGCCACCAGCAGCGATAACAAGCACCGGCTGACCCGTCAAAGGGCTTCTATATTTCCTTGCAACATCCACAACGGCCGGGACGAGAATCGAGAATGGGATATCGCCCGTGTGTCCACCTCCTTCCCCGCCCTGGGCGCAAACAATGTCCACACCGGCTCTGAGGGCCTTTTCGGCGTGCCTCGGTGCCCCGACCATGTTCATAACAAGGATGTCAGCCTCATGCAGGCGCTTGATGGTACGGGCTGGGGGCACCCCGACGGCGGAGATAAAAAGCTTTGCGCCGTGTGAAATAACGACCTCGATTAATTCGTCTAGCTGGCCATTCGTGTAGTCGTGATTTGTCTTGCGGGCACTGCCGCCAACTTCGGGTAGAGCCAGGTCCACCCCAAAGGAGAGGGAAGGTTCGCAAAGCAGCGACTTTAGTTCCGTGAGGGTCTCAGATAGCTGGTCAGGCGTGTAACCCATGCCACCGATGCTGCCTAGGCCACCGGCGTTGGAGACAGCCGCAGCCAACGGAGCACCAGACACTCGAGCCATTCCAGCAAGGAGGATGGGGTACCGGATGTTCAGGAGAGAGCAAAGCGGGGTTGTCAGAGACATGGTGGCTAGTTTCTAGAAGTTCAACGCCGTGCATGCATGCATATATATATATATCCAGATCTAGGAGATATAGAGATACTCCTATATATGGATGATAAAAAGAAGAATGCTTCTATTTTAATTGAATCTCTGCAAAGATGTTCTATCGTAAGAATCATATCGAGTTTGAAGAAGAAAGAATTCTTCATGGGATATTATTGCGCAGAGGCAGGTCATTATAAAAGTTTGTTTACGTACAGGGGTCAATTCGGGTGCAGGACAAAAAGCCTCTATCTATCTAGGTCAGAAGGAACATTGAAATGGTATATATATATGGAAATGTCCGTGCCTTCTGTTCAAGGCAGGCATTGAAGATCTTCGAGTCCGTAACGCATTTAGCTAGGTAGGTGTCCACCTATCGGGGCTACGATAGGGTCTGAGCCCCGCTTGGTTGGGGGGCAGGCTGAATCCACCAGATTGTGTAGCCAATCAGAAATGACCCCCAAACTTCGCATCAGCTGCCAAATGTGGATCTGCCACTCTCATGCTAAGCCCCTTCCGGTTAGCAGGCCACAAGTCACCTGATCACTCTAAGCAGCGATTTCATCAGATCAGTCATTGTAATGTACTACTAACTTAATGCGAATGATGAGACTCCGCTGAAGGAGGGGAGGGGAGGTGTCTAGGTGCCATACCGGAATTATGACCGTCACCGCAGGCTCGCGATCGTCAGCCCGAGATTAAATTGCGATTGAGAGGAGCCCCTGCTAACTACCTACAGTTTCTGGAAGCGCGCTCTAATCATGTCACAGCTGGTAAACGTGCTAATTCCAGCTTCAAAAAGCAAACGTTCGCAGGCATCCATGCGTTATTAACCGGTAACCCTTCGGCGAACTCTGTGAAGTCGGAATACCATGCAATGAACGCATCGGGCTTTGGTAGGGATGAAGAGACTGTGGGGTAACAGCTTCGAGTGAGTGCTGAAGGGCAGTGACCCAGCGGAGTATGTTCGACATACAGTAGTAAATCGAAAGGAACTCCACCAACGATCACCAACGAACAGGATACGTGCGTGCGATTCCCTTCTTGTGGAAGATGCTTACCAGTCGTCCAAAGGCGCTTCAGAAGTTCTGAGGGGATAGCGACCGTATTTCCAGACACCTCCCGATCGCTCAATTATTTACATCCTTTTCAGGTATATGTTCACAGATGATAATATAGGTAGGGAGGGATCTTTCAACCAGCCCGCTTCCAAAATTTCCAAGCATCTCTTTTCTCCTGCCCGCCCACTCCAACCAGCTGCTCGATACCATCGGCACCCACGGCGTTCTCAAATTTCTGCTGATCAATTTCTTCACCATCTTCCTCATTAGAACCTGTTCGCAGCACTGCTGGCCACAGGACGCCTACGCCGTCTCCACCTAGAGTGGTCTCGTATCGCTGGAAATGTTCAGCGTCAAGCTTGGCTTCCAGTTCACGAAGTTCTCCCTCCTCTACATCGGGACGCAGCAGTGTAATGGCGCATCCGCCTCCTCCCGCACCAGTCAGCTTTGTCCAACCTATATTGGCGTGGTCTACAAGTTCCCGGATGCGCTCCAGACGCGGATGCGAGACCCCCAATGCTACAAGCATACCATGGTTAATGCGGAAGAGATTACCAAGAGGTGTGAGAGAGGCAATAGAGTCGTTGCTAAATTCGTGGGAGGAAATAAGAGCATTCGCGGAAGCTGTAACCTTTTCAATGGTGTCCAAAATTGCCTCCGTTACGGCTGGATGAACTTTCTTGAGGCTCGCAACTTTGGCCACCTCCGTAGCTGTCGAGCGGGACTGCCCTGTGTTGATAAGGAGAAGACGAAGGTTAGGAAACTTGGGGAGAGTAGTTATAGCAGGCGGCCGGGAATAACTGCCTCTCTGGAAAAGAACTGCTTTCCCCCCCGAAGCGACAGTATTGTCCACGCCGCTAGGATTCCCATGTATGCAAATTTCGCCCACGAAGGCCCAGCGGTTGATTCGCTCGATTTGTAACTCGGCCTCCCCAGGGGGCTGGTCGGGATGCGGTCCAGCAAGTGTGCGGAGCTGAAGCAGAAGCGCAGCACTCAGACATGTACAGACACTGGCGCTGCTTCCCAACCCCGCACCAGTCGGGATCGTTGATCGCATAGTATAGATCGCGGGAGGGAAATCCGGAGAGCCCAAGGAGAGGAAGAGATAGAGAAAGGCGAGGGCGGAGCTGTGGTGAATGTTTCGTACATTGTCAGGCTTCTCCTTTGAAATCATGTTAATGTGCGGATTTAACACTTGAAGAAGGTCCGGATCGAGGGAAGTGACTGAATCATAATAGTATTTTTTCTTGGACGGATGGTGAAAGGCGTCCCATGGAAGGGAGTCGATGTCCCACGTGTGGTTCAGCTCAATGTCCCGGAAATTCAACGTAATGGTCCGGTGGGATTTCGACAGCGTTGTGACGAGAAGATAGGATCGAAGCGAAATAGCCGCTGCCATCGCTGCCTTCCCATAAACGACAGCATGTTCTCCAAAGACGATGACTTTTCCAGGCGCGGATACCACAAATGCCGGTGCCAGAGGTGACTCAGGCTTTCCCGCCATTGTTCATCTCAACGTTGAATGTAAATTCCGTGACACCAACAAGAGGGCGTTAACAATCCAGCTACAGCGGTCAAAAGGGATGTGTCTGTACTTTGATCTAATGGCGGGGTCTATCGTTGTGCCACCCTTGTCATGCTCTCCGTATGCTTGTGCATACTATCGCTTCCATGTATTTTATGGCGAATTAGTATGGGTTTGGTTTCTTATATAGAACCCCAACCCACCCCCTCGCGCTAGCTGTTTAGGTAACTTGCGGAGACCCTTGGGATAATATACTATCATAGTTAGTCATTGTTCTACATAAAATTAATGATTATTACTAGCTATATCTACACTTGAGAGTTCCGACACCACGTGCATGCACTATGATACATAGTAATGTCTAATGTCTTGGGGTATCTCAAGGAGTCCAGCTCATAGGTAAGAAATGTATGATCACTTATGATACATACATATCTCCTATCTCCTCGACTCTATCATATTCTAATTAGTACTTAGTGATATGTAATATGTATGGCAGGGGATGTGAGGAGTGTGAAGAGCCCTAAATTGTAATCGGTGTCATAGGTTCTATTCTATGTCCCTACACCTATCATATGTAGTTCTTTTAATCCAGAACCAGAGGGCTTCTAACTCTTTTGGCAAACTGCCATTGTGTAAAAATTATAGAGTACTAACTACTGTCTACATGTATCATATTCAGATGATAGTAGTAATGAGCTGCCAATGACATTACCGGGAAACCAGTCATACCCAAGGAAACCCCCACCTTCACACTCATGAAAATAGATACATGGAAACAGATCCACCTGAGTTTTTACAGAATCCAACTCACTCTTCTCCGGTCTGGATTTGAACATTTTGCCTAGACGCGCGAACGTATAAGACTCTCCCAAACCTCATAATCGGGTGTATACATTTCTGTTACTTTTACCCAGTACTTCAGACATAATCTTCTTTAATACTTTTTGTTTCGAAATCTGTGCACGGGCAGAAGCTTCAAGGCCAGTGGCACGCAAACAAATGGGGGATATTTCATGTAAAATCTCTGTCAGAAAATTCATTTTTTGTGGTTGAAGGTATCGCCGTTGCCGTTACTCGGCCGTACATAAAGCAGTTCGTCTTTCGGAATTCTTAATTCGGAGATATCCTCCATTTCGAGCGCTTTATCCTGTTCCAGGACAGCATTTAACGATTCTCCCAGTCAAGGAAGACAGCATGGCTAAGGCCTACTCATCATCCCCGGAATGGGCAGACATTGAGCCTATACCGCTTGATGATGGCTCCAAGGATGGTGAAAGTCCTACTCCGCTAGCAACCATTTCGTATCCACGAAAGTACATCGAAGCCACGTCGTATCTCCGGGCAGTGATGGCCGCCAACGAGATGTCGGAAAGAGCTCTAGGGTTGACGGAAGACGTGATTTTCTTGAACCCTGCTCACTACACCGTTTGGTATGCTTTCATCCTCGCCCTCTGTGACTACTTGTTTAGCTTCTTGTCTTTGCTTTCGCTCTGCTCCTGTATCTCGTAGCTAACCGGCTTGTCTGTTAGGTTGTACCGGGCCAAGATCCTTTTTGCACTCAAGAAGAATCTCCGGGATGAGATTACTTGGCTCAATATGGTTTCAGAAGAGTTCCTGAAAAATTACCAGATATGGTCTGTATTTTCTAGTTTTCTTGTCTCCTTTTCACATTGGCTTCGCCGTAACTGGTCAGCATAATGATTCAACATCAAGTTAGTCGAAATTCTCTTACAATTCGCCCCTAGGCACCACCGCCAAATTATCATGTCGTCCCACTCTGCTTTTCCTACTCTGCCTGCCGAGGAACTAGATTTTCTGATGAGAATGTTTACCCTGGATTCAAAGAATTACCATGTCTGGACATACCGCCATTGGCTCGTGGGACACTTCAATCTGTGGGACACTACACGTGAGCTTCAGGACGTCGAAACACTTATCAATCATGATGTTCGGAATAATTCCGCGTGGAATCACCGTTATGCGCTCCGGTTCTCACCCCGAGAAGCTCCTCAAGGAGGCACCTTATTTGGCTCGAAGAAAGCCCGCTTAAATCTTGTGGATGAAGAACTCGTGGATACGGAACTCGAATACGCGAAGCAAAAGATTGTCCTCGCCCCCGAGAACCGCAGTCCTTGGTTGTACGCACGCGGGGTTCTACGCGCTACTGGCCGGCCCCTCTCCGAATGGAAAGAATTTGCAGATAAATTCGTTACAGAGGAAAAAGATGACGGTGGAAATGTGGTCAACGTCCGTGTCAAAAGTAGCCTGGCTGTGGAATGGTTGGCGGATATATACGCTGAAGAAGCTCAAACTAAGACCGAGGTAGCCGAACAAGACAAGAAATCCGACGCCATAAGAATGTTCACGCTGCTTAAAGAGAAGTATGACCCTATCCGCGAAAACTACTGGGATTATAGGATTCGCACGCTTGCTGTAACCCCGGAGTCGCCGGAGAGAACAGTCTCCGTTCTACCTTTGCGGAGCTGATATGGCGGGCGGATTCTTGTATACTCAAATTCCTCCATTTTTCAATCCGGGGACTTTTCATTTTCACCGTAAAGTATAATTCTCATTATTGGCGGTGTCATATTAGGTACCTAAGTAGGTATGTATGTATTTATCCAAAGCGTTGTATCGTGGTGAATCAGAAAAACGGGGGGGGCTCAGCAGAAATCGGTTCTAGAATCGAGAGAAAGCCGGAAACCCCTAGTTGTGATGAGAGCACACGATTCCAAAAAAAAAAAAAAAAAAAGATTGCGCTCCTTTCAAACAGCCCTTGCTCAAACGCCATCGTTTTCCCATCCAAGCTCGAGTCTCTTCCGCCACTCTGCCGTCATTTCAATGCTGACGTTACTCCCACCACAAACAATGATGACAACCCTGCTTTCTCGTCCCAGGTCTGGAAGCAGCTGCTTCAGTCGGGATATGCGTGGCATTTCTATGATTTCGGTATAGTCTGGCGTAGGAGGAGCACTACTATCCTCGTCACACACAAGAGCTTCGTTTTCACCTCTATCAATCTTTTCATCTCGGTCTTTTTGGTCGCCATAATAGCCTTCGTCTTTCATGCATCGTTTCCGTTTCCTCCCCCGTTTCCCTTTAGCGGTGTCGACTGCAGCTTCCACACAGATTCCACACGCCAGCTCGACAAGAAGTCTCTCATCGTCGACTAGACGGAGAACGCCTTTAGCGGCGTCGGCATCAGAGAGGATCACGCTGTGTATTTCGACCCCAGGTGGTGGTGAGAGAGAGTACTTCAGGGTCTGCGCAGAGACACGAGCAACACCCAACGATGTCGCTAGAGACGTGATTTTAGGGAGAGTCGCGAGAGACTTTTGGGATAATGCAAGGCCAAGAGATGCTGCGCCTTCCGGTTCCACGGCGAGGATGTGGATATCCCTCTCTTTCCATGACGGTTGACCGCTTCTTCCTCGAAGTCGTTCGGTTTTCGTGATCCGCTTTTCGATTCCTTTAACCAGCCCATTGAGAAGGCCGCCGCCACCCACGCTGCAGACCATTGCATCTACAGGCAGTGCACTTTCCCCGTATAGCCTCCCTGAATCATCTGCTGGGAGTTGATATGCCAGTTCGTCAACAATGGTACTGTTTCCTTCCCAAACTGCCTCATCATCAAAAGGATGGAGGGCGATTTTGACCACTTCTTCGTCTCCTTCATTATCCCTCCCTTTCATCAAGACTTCGTTCATATACTCCCCCGCCGCAGCAATCGTGGCTCCGTGTTGAATCACCTCCGTTGCCCCCGCCGCGTGCAGTTTCTGCACCATCGCCGGGGATGTAGTTGTTGGGAGCACAACTGTACAGGGATAAGATAGGGTGCGAGCTGCACATACGGCCGCCAGGCCCGCGTTCCCCGCCGAGAGAGCATAGAAATGGATTTGCTGATCTACATAAGCTGGATTCGAGATGTGCGAGAGAACAAGATTCCCCAAGCCACTGGTTATTCGATGAAAAGATCACGTTAGTTCCATCCCGACTGAGAGGGATGAAAGGGATTACTCAGGGCTGTTGTAAACTTTGAAAAGGAAACGAAGCGGAAACCAATGGAAAGAGGAGGAGATGACTTTCGTCAGCAGAGGCCTGATCATCAAGAACATTGACTCTTGCAATTAATTACAACAGAGATGATTTCGATAAACGGAGGAGCATATGTAAACGGTTTTCATTGTGAGGCTTACCGGATCTTAAACGAGCCACTCGGCTGAAGATTCTCCAATTTCAAGAATATTCTACTATTGAAGCATGTTAATGATCTATGTTGGTCCTGGATCCTAAAGACCCAACACACACTCTCTCTTCTCCCTGGAAGACAGCCAATTCGGAAGGGGGAAATCCGAAAAGCAAAAATGAAAAGATGTACTTACCATCCAGCAGCACGAGACAGTGCAGCCGACTCTACCAACGGAGTTTCTATCCAAGGCTTCCTAATTTGGGCAACCCCGTAGCTCCCCATTCTGATGATGATAACCCCTTTATCTAACGGGGTATCTAAGAAGAAAATAAGGTAACAAAAGGAACAAACCAAAAAAATTGGGAAGGGAAAGGAAATTTGATAGATTCCCAAGGGAGAGCGTGGTGTAAATAATGCCAGTGGGAAGATATTATTTATTCTACGAATCGGCAATGTGGAACGATCACGGAAAGAGATAGCACCACAAGGTCTTTGTGTGTAATGCTATCCAGCAGTATCAAAATGAGTTTCGATAGTCGTGTGACATATTTTTTAATGATTGCAACGTCTCTTGAGAATCGAGATGGCGAACGTTTCCCGGAGCCGACAGTTGCTGTTTCCCGCGGGAAACAATGGTATCCACACACTAGCTTCCGTCCCCACTGAGTAGGAGGACGCTAATGCGGTCAAATTTCTCCGTCTAAGAATATATTGTGTAATGGCAAATTCTAGACCCGTCACTGACTGGCCCTGACTCAAAACTTTCTCGGAGTTTGGCCAATAGACGACTTTTTTTGATTGGAGCCTCACTCCTCGATAAGAAGGGGAGGAAACAATATCTCTCTCCGCTGATCCTGAGTTCCCTTACCATAATCTAGATCGGCCCCGTATGCCGCAGTGGAGAACCTCAATTTAGAAGAGTCTGCCGTTTCTACCCGTAGCAGCCCGAGAAGTTCCTCCGACTTGGCCGGCATGAACGGCTGAAGCAGGATCCCGGCGATGCGCAGTGATTCGCATACGTTGTAGATAATGCGGTGTGAGTGATCAGGATCTCGCCATGGTTCAGCCTTATGGAAATACTTGTTGGCCTGTCCATTGCAATCGCAATCAGTATCCATATATAGAGGCGGCTAAAGAATGTTCCGGGATTCCCAACCTTATCTATTATTACCATAATTTCAGAGAGAGCAGCTCTAACATTCAAATCCTCCATATACTCTGCAACCTTAAAGCTGGCGGATATGAGAAACGATTCATGAAGCTTATCGAGTGGGGAGGCCATGGGGAGGGTTTCAGAAGCCGCTGCTTCGATGAACGGTCGCAAGTTCCATTTCGCACAACCCATGATTCGATGCACCAAATTCCCTATTCCTGACTGCAATAATTTTTTGTAATCTCGGATAATATATGTGTTGTCATAGTCCGCATCATCGGTCACCGGACCTTGATACGTTAAGAAAAACCGCATTGTGTCGACACCAAACCTGTCAATGGCGAAAAATGGATTGACAACATTCCCTGTCGACTTGGACATCTTCTCATGATTCATCGTCCAATGACCATGAACGAGAACATTACGTGGGACAGGAAGATCGAGTGCCATCAGGAAAGCTGGCCAATAGATACAGTGAAAACTAGAAGGATATCAGCGATGAACATGAAAACACTAGTGACCGACCGACCGGATGATATCCTTTCCGACTACGTGGACATCTGCTGGCCATCCTAAGTTGCTTTCATGGCCTGGAGGGAATGGGTACCCTGCCCGCGTTAAATAGTTGACAAGCGCGTCGAGCCAAACATAGATGGTTTGCGTTTCATCCCCGGGGACGCGAATGCCCCATGTCAATCGTTCCACCGGTCTCGACACAGAAAGATCCTGTAACCCGGCCGAAACCGACTTGATCAGATTTGCCATATGAGTACGAGGTCTCAGGAAAGCTTCATTTTGCTTATAAAATTGGAGGAGCCGATCTTGTAACGCGGACAGACGGAAATGGTAGTTGACTTCCGATGTCCATTCCACATCCTTACCCGTTTCTATAGCAATCTAGAAAGCATCAGCTATTCCGATAGAAGCAATATGGGCAGAAGATCACCTACCATAACTTTCCGGCCCGTGGATGGATCTAGAGCGGGCTGTACTGCTGACTGCGGATAGAAAGCCTCGTCACTTACTGAATACCACCCTTCGTGCCTTGATGTGTATATGTAGCCTCGGTGATTCAGCATTTCCTTGGCGGAGAGTTAGATTGCAGTATTTTCTGACAAATGCGGATGACACACCCAGAAATATCGGACAGCCTCCTTATGAGCTGCATCGGTGGTTCGTATAAAATGATCATGATTGAGATTTGCTGCCTTTGCCAGAGCCTGGAGCCTTCTTCTGGTTAGATATCAGCCGAAGTCTGAGACTAAAAGAACAGCATTAGGTATATTGACCTTAAAGGTCTTACAGTTCATGTCACAAAATGCCTGTGTATCCATTTGTGCAGCAAGCGCCGCTTGTTGAACCTGTTCAATGGAGTCAAACATGAATATTCCTTAAAGGTAGCAAAAATTGCGGCACCTTCATCCCATGTTCATCTGTTCCTGTGAGGAATTGAGCACTTCTATTCCCAAGTAGAATCTGCCATCGCTTAAGAATATCCGCAGTAATCATGCTATACAGATGCCCAATATGGGGAGCTTGATATAGGGGATAGTCATTAGCAAAGTCAAGAGATATATGTATACAATGAAGTTACTAACCTGCATTCACATAGAATATGGGGGAGGTGACATAATAAGGCTTCTCTGAGCTCTTCGTGCTATGATGTTGACGGGATGGGACACGAAGAACATCCCTACAGGACAAGCATTTCCAGGACGGCGGCTTGGAAGCTACAAATTGTGAGGCCCGTGATAGGGGCAGAGATCCCCTTCCTACCGGCGCCATTGGGATTGTTAATGGGAAATGCGACTGGACCCAGTGGATCGGCACGATGACCGCGTTTTTGGAATTCAAGAGCTGCGGAGAGGCTTAAATAATTTAGCAATTTCAGTTTCAATTCCATTCTAGGAAAGTGGTGGGTCCTTGATAGGGACCCAAGCTCTGAAGGCAGCAGGCGGTCAGCCCAGATTTTTGGAACACGGTTTTCAAACTGCGCCGAATGAAGGTTGGCCATTAATCATGTGATCTTGTTAAAATACACAGACTTAGACTTTTTCCAAGACAGAACATCACACATTTTTTCTGTTCAACAGAACGTAGTATTGATTCGGGAATACTGAAATTAAATTCCTTTTCCACCTACTATACTAGAGTTATTACTATTCACACCTATCACGCCGCAAGGATGGGGTGCTCCCCGGCGAAATGGAGCGATCGAAACATCAACAAGCTTGTTGCCGGGTTGTAGGCAAAGGACAATATAGGCTTATTAGCTCAGAGAATAGCCTCAAGCTGATCAATTGCAGCTTCATTCGATGACCCACTAAACAAAGTTAGTAGACGAAGTGGTCACATCTTAGACGTGGCTATAAAGCAGTCAAATTTCTTCGCAAATCCTCTGGATTTGGTTGGGATAGGGCTTGTAGCTTAGTTACGGCTGAGCCTGAGGTCTAGGATGAAATGGCGTATACATAATGGCTTATCGGAAATTTATATTTTCTCGGCCAAGTAATCACTCCACATAGCTATTGTCATCCTATCTCTGCTTTCACTTGCTCCCGGGTAGTGATTACATGTTCTTGGTGTCGTGGACAACTTTCGAGTCGAGTCCTCTACCTCTAGTTCTAGATCCATCTTTATATTCTGCACAACATTCTAGCCACTATCGGGGAGACGGATCTAGAACTGGAGGTGGAGGACTCGACTCAGCAAGTCAAAGGAGAGATAGGATTGCAACAGCCACATGGAGTGATTACCATGCTGGGAAAATATAAATTTCTAAGTCTATCGTTAATCTTTGAACCAATTAATGAAATAGTCCGCGCTTTCGCTTTCCACTTGCTTCTTTAAAAACATGATCCTCAAGTTTTTCTTCAAACTCAGGTATGTCATAGCAAGTACAGTATCGGCTATGAATTGCTCAGCCATGAATAACTGTTCAGCCCCCGCCGGGCAAGACTCTTTCTGAATCTTTTCCTGCGTTTAAGCTTGAACCCCATAATTGATTATGCCCGTTATAATCTTCTGACTCTGTTGGGGTTCAGAAAATTCCCTCATCGCTTCCGCCATCGCCGTAATGCCTTCTGTCATTGGTCTTCTCCATACGACCAAGTCCTGCGGGCCCTAACTCGCAACCTCAGCTTTGCTCCTGTGTTAACGCTTCCTCGATATTCGATCCAACATTATCGGTGGTAGGAAACCGTGGCGTTGAGACGTATAATAAAGGCGTAGACCCAGAATCATCACCCTCAACGTCACTGTTCTCAATCTCCTCACCTTCGAGAAAGGAATAACTTCGGGCGGCCAAAGACCCATTATATATGCCTTGGCAATTTCATTCCAGATCTCAGGCTCAGTTGTAACTAAGCTACAAGCCTCTCCCAACCAAATCCAGAGGGTTCGTGAAGAAATTTGACTACCTTATAGGCACTTTTAAGATCTTTTAAGATGTGACCACTTTATTTCAAGCTCATAGGTTCTACCGACTTCTATTCTTTAGTGCGTTATCGGATGAAGCTGCGATTGACGCTCAGACCGTCGACTTGAAGCTATTCCCTGAGCTAAGCCCATTATCCTGTGCCTGCAGCAATCCAGCAACAAGCTTGCCGATGTCTCGATCACTCCATCTCACGCGTCTTTTCCGATGTTGGCGGCATGATAGGTGTGAATGATAATAATTTTGGGAAAAGGAATTTAATTTCAGTATCCCTAAGTCATAATAGTACTATGTAGGTTGGTAATTAGAAAGGCTACTGGGCATAGGGGATTCAGTAATTTCGTTCTATTATCAATAATACCAAACCTATAATACAGATTGGACTGATCTTGAAGTTAGCTACACGAGGGCCTTACACCGTTCACAAGTGTGAGCGATATGAATTTTCTCTATTCCTCCATCAATCCAGGCAAGCATTCAGCATCTGTTCCTCATCGCAGCCGCCAGATCGTCCTAATATCTACTGAATTCGTGGCTTGAAGAACTATCAGCTCAAGTTCTGGGAATGATTACTTGTAATGATCGCGGGTATACTGCTTTAGAACTACCCGGAAGTACTCGATAAAATGATATCATATATACTGTAGTGGTTTAATAACTCGCCATGGAATTTAGAATAGAATATGATATAACCTCGTGGCTCTCCTACAGTATCACCGTTTCCAGCAAAGTATGGAGAGCGCAGCCTTTTCCCCGCAATGGCTCTATTGCCTCCCTAAAAATGCGCTCTTCAAAACTGGGTTTGACTTTTGCTCTTGGCCGCACTGCCTTTTCAAACCGTCAATCCTCAGACCACGCTCTTACAACACCTTTAGATTCCCTTGAGCTTGCCGATCATGATATGCTGCTTGCCGCCTGGACCCATTCGTAACTAGGGATCTTTGCACGCCCTCCGAGATTACCGAAAGCGAATACTGTGATATCATTGAAGAAGGCTTTTTTGAAAATGAAAATTGCCTTCTGGGTTTGATTAACCACCCTCTCAGCATATCAAAAATTTTTTTCTTCTTCATTGCTTCCGCATCCAGATCACACACACCAAAAAACACCAAAAATATATATGTCCAGTAAGGTAGAAAGCCCTCATACCCGCCCCCCGTAACTGCATTATATAAAATTCTAAAACCCGAGAAATACTCAGAATGTGATGGCAAATTTTCCTCAAGAATTAGATTTTTCGAATAATTGCCTGGTTGTCAAGCATATATAACATCGGCCCTCGGAAATTTTGAAACACACTGTCACGCCTTCGGACCTCGATGGCGATTCGGGAAACAAGAACCGGTAGACAATGACCCCGATCGTACTATCCAATCCATCCATGAGGGGACCAGGTCAGGCCCGGCATTTTCAAACATACCTACCGGAGCCCAAGTTAATTATCTAGATATCCACTTCTGCCGGCGACATCATACTGAAGCCCTTGACCTACCATGCTTCATTGGCCCTGACGGCAGCTCCCTCAAAAACCATTGTAATGGTATATAGTAGCGCGGTAATAATAGAGGAACAAGACAAAAATATACAGGTATTGATTATAGGAGAAAGATACTTCAACCTATCATAGCCCTCAGAAGAGAGTGTGAGGGCCTTGTGACTATGATCGGTTATATAGAATACATGAGCGATGATGTCCTCATCATCCAACGAATGGAACCTGGAAGTCTCATCAAAATTGCCAAGGAATATAGAAAGCCGTTCTTGCGTAAAAAGTATGCCTTGTAGTTTCTAGGCGGCACAGAAGGGCATGCACGAGCAAGGTAGAGTGAGTTGTCATCGCATAGCTGTTGGAGTGTGCCTTGTTAATAGCAAAGCTATAAAGCAATCTATCAACATTAATGGGGCGCCCCTTTTTATTAGCCCAGTGGTAGCTTTTGAACCCTTTCCTTCAGCTATGATAGACTCGCTGATCACGCAACCAATCCTATCCTATGATATCGTAAAATCCATCACAGCAGACCGAAGCCACCCGGTTCGGGTTACCACACCACAGTCCCTAGGTTGACTGCTCATGTGTGCGGGGGCTGGTTATTTGAAAATCAATGAAATATTTATAATAAAAGCAATAACTATTACGATATCCACTAACAGGTAATGAATATCCAACTACTATTTTTGGTTGGACACCGGTTAGTGAGTGGATATGTGTCAGCGGATGAACATCCAGTCCAGCCATCCATTTAGGTACATGTACTTTTTCTTGCCTTGGAACGGAACTCTTTGGGTCTCATGATAATAAGAACTACGCCGCTTCACACCTTCTCAGCTTGGAGAGTGTTCACCGCGTCCCTTGGTTTCCATCTGGAGTCAAAATTGTTACCGGTGTCTGTAGGTCATTTCTCAAACTCCATTTCCAAGTGAGAGAATCCCGCAAGACAGCCTAAGGTTTGCACTTTTCTCTTCTGATGGAACTGAAAGCATGACAGGGGCTTGGATCAACCTAGCTAGCGAGCTGACTAATTCTGGTGCCTAGGGCATAGACATTTTCCATTTGTTCTTGAAAGTTTTGCTGTTAGATTAGGTACTTCAGCCGGAGGAGAAATGTGGCCTTTTCCCATTTAATTCCAACGAGGAGGTAAATTATGCTATTGAGCTCAGTGCTATCCCGCACCCATCATTTGACTGCACGCTAACAGTTGCAGCATCACCGGTATCCATGACCGATACCAACGGATCTCTATGGCTTCGAGATTTTCTGGCTTTGCAGTTGCCAGAAGCTGGGATCATGTCATTTGGGTACAATGCCACTTCTACCTAAAATGCTTAACAAAGATTCTAATCTAGAGGCGCTTTTGAATATGAATACACCAGATCTTAGAAGGGATTCAACCAGCTTAAATTCAGTTTTCCAGACCTGGAGAGTGTCGTTTAAGCGTATTCAAGATAGATGGCCTCGCACCGCTGAACCACTCTCGCTTATGGTAATGTTAGATCGCCGAAGCATTCCGGGGTTCCCTCTACAAGGAGAAATCTCCGCTTTTGTTTCGGAGGGCTCTTGCAATATTATAAGCGTTTTCTTTATTTGTTGCCGAGGAAGGAGAAGCGAGTTTTAGTATACATCGACCTATGCAAAGCTCGACTCAATTATGGGTTCAAGGTCACAAAGAAACAGATAAGTGGCGGGGGAAAGCTATGGGGGTTTGGGCAAAAGCCTTTCTGGTCTAGGCTGATAGATATGAGAATTAGACGCAGTGTCAATCGGCATATTGGCATGCCTAAGTTGTAATTCAATACAACCTGGCATTTAAATCTGACTACTTTGATCTCGACACATTATACACAAGTCTTCTTCAGAACCTATGAATGATCTTGCTATTGACTTTTGGGTCCCAGGAAGCCGAGGAGCTATACATCGACAAATTCTTGAAATCCCATCCGGATACTTTCAATTGATCACCCTAAACTAAATAGCCAATCAATCCGATTTACGTATAGATGTGCGGTGTCACATGATCATATCCGGAGCTAGTCCGATTCGGTCCAATTTTACCGACCTTACCAATCTATGACGTCGGAACCCTCCATACGCCTTACAAGATCCGGAGCAGCCTGGCAAGCTTCAACACACTACAGTATTAAGCATATAATGTAAGGAGTCTCAAACTAACAGAATCACATGGTAAATCATATACCCACCAACACATGCCTTTCGGATAGCGAGCCGGACCACATAGCGAGTCGCAAAATCACAATTTTGTACTTACTATTGTTATCGTACAACGTCAACCACAATATATGACCTTATTTACTAGCATAATCTTCTATACAGTTACCACTTGAAATAAATAATATTATCATATTGGTGGTTCGCTATTTGGGTGGGGACTTTTGTGTTCCATTATAGTAGCATAAACCCTTGCTCGTTAGGTAGGGAATATGGCTCTGTGATATCTATAAAGGCTCTATTGTACCGGAATAATTGCTATCTTGCTTGGTCCCGAGCATGAAAGATTCGTCGGTTTGGGCATAAAGTCCTGTCATAAATCATGGTAGACTACTGGAATGGAACACAAAAGTTCAACATCAAAATAGAGAGCCACCAACACATTACTAGTAATGATAATAATATACATATATATATATATATATTTTAAAAATTGATAGGTATCGGAGAAGTGCTAGTAAATAAGGTCATATTGTAGTTTTTAAAATATTACAGTGATGTAGAATAACAATAATAAGAATGCTGGGAAGTGTGAAATTGCCTATCTGCCGACAACGCTCTTATCTCTCTATCCGTGGCGGTGGCAGTACTCACTCCCAACTATGATATCATCATAATATTATAAATAATAAAAAACAATAACAAGTTGAGACTTCCATATGTACATGTACGGTACATATCTCTTTACATATATATACATGCAATAACCCAATATCCAAACACCACCCTCTTTTCAAGTCATAATATTTATTTTGGTTTCTCGGACATCTAGAACTGCATCTGCATCTTGTCTTGTACAGACATCTTACGTGGTAGCACCATTGTATCAGAGCCATATTTGTTAACAAGGCGACTCGAATGGCGTCGACCGTGTTCCCCCCGACCGGAGACGCTCTTACAAAAGTTTCAACTGACGGTATATACTTTAATACATGAGATCCTAAAGCTTCCCTTGACCTTCTTTCTGATCAGTTTTCCAGCCGCCACCGAGTTCGTTCACTCCTTCTACTCGGCACTGGCATCGAATCGAGGATCAATATCCTCATTCTACAGTCCTGCGACAACCACAGTCCTCCTTAACGGCAATTTGGTTTCGGACAGAAGCGCTGTTCAAGATATCTTCGTTAACCAAATGCCTCCGACGCAATACGACTTGCAGTCCTTGGACTGCCACGTCATAAATAGGAGCTATCCCACCCCAACGGCCGCCGGTGTCAAATCCCCGAGCGAGAGGAAGGTGAAAGATATGTCGATTCTTGTGGTGGTTAGTGGGTGCATACGATTTGGAGATTCTGGAAAACTACCGCAGCGCGGGTTCAGCGAAACATTTGTCCTTGTGCCAAACCCCGCCGCAGCGAGTGGCCCAAAGGGGAAAGGGAAAAAATCATGGCTAATCCAAAGTCAGAACTTTAGATTGGTAGTTTAAGTTTGTCTTGGAATTGATGGTTTAAGAATTTGGAGATAAAAGCTTGGGTGCCACGACACTCCGCTATGCGCCTACTTGACTCTGTCTAAAACCTGTGGCGGGTATCCAAGAACTAGACTACTACGTGAGTCGTTTGCCGACCTCGAAAGATAAAATTTCGGATCTACCCGAAGACATAACTCTGCAAATCTTCGACCCAACCGCTATTTCGATCCACAGTGAAACCCCGGAATGGCCACCAATCCTTCAATGCCATGAAAGCCTCTCCTTTCACAAACCAGAGTGAGAGAGCACTAGGACCTTGTTGGGCGCATGTTCGCTCTTACCCGTTCCATCAGATTCTCACGCGACATCATTTCAGCTGGCAGAAGTCCCCTCTATCAAAACAGATATCAGAATATTTCGCTGATATGAAAAATCATTGTTTGGAGTTGGGGTATAATGTACATTACGAAGCCATCTCCTTAAATCCTCGTCCGGCCAATTTTCCGGATCTGCCAAGCGCATAAGTTCTAAGTACTTAATAGAATAAATGGAGTGCGTTACATACTCCCTTTCGGGTCGGGCTCAGCAGGAAATAAGTCACTCCCCCATATTCCCCACACGGCAACAGCTGTTATGAGCCCTGCGAATCCTAATAGAATATGTTTATCAGACCGAAGTTACCGTGCTTAACATGATATATTCTCCCACAACGTACCAAGCAACATATTCTAACAATTAGTTAGCTTCGGAGAGAGTAGATTTTTCGGTAATATAACCGCGTACCTTGGAATTTAACATTATACTGGGCAGGTAAAACCACCACCAAAACATACCCTGGACAAGAACCGAACCTCTGCCTCAACAACAAATCAAATTAAGATTTGGTATCCGTAGAATCGTTATTTCGATACCAGATGATAAAGCTACAGAAGGCATTTTTCAATAGGACCTTTGCTTACGGCGTAAGTCGGTTTGTGAGTTTCATGATTTTGGACCTATGGATGCCTGCTCCTGCACTGCCACCTCTAGACACAGGTGTTGCCAAGATTCGTACGACCAACGCTAAGGGTTTCCACCAACAAACCCTAAATCACACAGCGGTGCATGTATCATATGAGAAGAGAAAGAATATCTATTCTCGACCCCAACACAATTTTTTTTCGCTTGCAAAGCCGTTCACCATGCCTACTGAAGTCTCCGACATTAAGCAGTTCATCGAGATCTGCAGGCGGAAGGATGCTTCTTGTAAGCTAGCTTTGTTATTGGGTGACGTCCTTTATTATGTTCAATGCGTTGACATTTCCCCATTCCGATAGCTGCCCGGATCAAGCGCGGTCGTAAGACAAATGTGATCAAATTCAAGGTCCGGTGTCATCGCTTCCTCTACACTCTTGTCTTGCATGACCCCGACAAAGCAGACAAGCTCAAGCAGAGTCTACCTCCCGGTGCGTTTCTCAGCTAGAAATTCTCATCATCTTGATCATCTCCATAAGTTTACCAACGCAGTCCGAAACAATATATAGGCTAACTAATTGAGTCAAATCCAGCACTTAAAATTGTCGATGTCTCCAAAGGCACAACCAAGAAGAAGTCTTCCTAGATACCTTGGAGAACCGAATATGGAAATTGATGCGCTACCCAATCCTCGGAACTCCGATACAACCACAAATATGGGAACCGTTATTATGCATAGAGAAAACCCGGAGTCGGCTCTGGAATGTGGAAGGAATCTGCCAGCGTATGGCTTAGGGTGTACAAGTTTCTCGCATTCTACGGTCTGGTGCTATTAATCAGTGAACTATGGCAGTCCGCAACTAGATTGTGACTTCAACGCCTGAAATATCTCGCTAGAGGCTTGTCAATCCATTCTTAGGAGTCTAATTCCAATGATGAGAGCAGTTTATTTTTCTTTTCCTTGCAATCTAGAGTAACTCATAGCTATGCTCAGTATCCTCCAAATGAACCAGATATCCCGAGTCAGCATCTGCAGAAATCACAGCAGTTCTTAAACTTGGGCCATATAGCCCGGGAGGGCATTAAAATTAAACATGGCATGCCACAGTTCTATTATTTTATGTGGGAAGACAAGCTATGGTCACCATCCGAGTCGCAGCAAATGTCACATGTTACGGTCTCGGATCTTGTTTTGGACTGTGTGTAATCAAGTATGTAACTGTATTCTGGCTTTGATGACCGATGCCTCATTAACCATCTTCTCACCTGCAACGTGAATGATATTTTCTTGTTTTGAAACCCACGTCGACCCTTTTGCCAAAGCTACAGTTTATCTTCTGGTACATAGCGATCTTCTTTGCGATTGAACAAGCCTCAGCTCACCCGTTCTATTTCCGGACTATGACTCTTCTGTCTGTAACAGCGATGGTGTGTCAAGTTTTGGTTACTGTACAAATTTCCCACGCCCAACTTCCCATAGAATATGATTTCAATTCCTTTGATGCAAAAAAAGTTAAATATATTCTTGCTGATCCCTCATGCTCTAGCATATTGCATCCTATATGCCCATTCTATTCAGAAGCAGGGCTGCATCCACAGGTGGCTTAGGAAAAATACTCGGGTGCTCTTGTAAGATATAATGCGAATAGGTGATACTACACTTTCAACAACAGGCAGATCAGTGAGGATGTATGACATGTGTTATTCCATGTCCCCAGCCGAACTATCGTCTGATCTCGCTAGCGGTGAATCACTGATTTTCATCATTAGCAACACAAAGGGCCTTTTTTCGCCCCTGCCATGTTCTTCGATTTCATGTCTTCCTTATTTCGTTATCCGTCGTGCAGTTTCGTTCATCTAGGGGACCATATCGAGGTACAGATTGTTACTATATCAATGTAAATATGCATCCTTCCCAATTCTGACCGCCATCTATGTTTGCATATTGTAATCCAACATCTCCTGGATATTAGCTGATTTGAATAGTTCAGGGAAATACATCTGGGGTCATCTCTTGTGAAGAGTGAGCTGATACCTGCTCTAAGACTGTATGTTGCTACGTAACGATTGGTATCTCTCAACCAGAGGATGGGGAGCTGATCATTTCACGCAACAAGGACGCTACAGTGCTATTCTGTCCCGAACATCTGTCGCCATTGACCATGAATGTGAGGACAGGGCCTTTGACCAATCAACCGAGAAAGGGACTCATCCAGCCCGGCTACACGCACCCTGATGCTAAGGTATCTTTGATCTTAGCCAGCTCCACAGAACCGCAAACATGCCCTCATTTTCTGGATCTGCCATATGAGGTACGGTATCGGATCTATGAGGAGGCTTTGCGCCGCCCTCACCCGATCCACAAACTTCAATGGTCGTTGGCTGCCCTGGAGCCAAATCTCACTCCAGAAGAGACAACCGATGATGGTGATCTCGCACGCAGTAAATTGGTGCAATCATTTAGTAGTCTGCTGCTGGTCAATAAGCAGGTCAACATCGAAGCTACAGCATGTCTCTACCGAGCGAATAATATTCGCTTCATTACAATACCTCCACATCCAATAGACCCTTGGAACTTCACAATGTATAGAAAGATCGATTTCCCTCGCATTCACTTTTCCCTTCTCCGAAGCGTTACGATGACGGCGAGCACCCATCGTTATGATTACAGCCCTGCCAGGCTGACCCATTTCGTTGAAGAAATCGCGCCGGAATTCGTTTCCTTGAGGAAATTGTGTCTCTTCATACCCAAGGCGTTCCTAGTGTATCCAACCCAGCTTTGCACGCAAGTACTCACGGGCGCATGCCGATGCTTTTATGTAATGATAAAAACAAGGGATCGCTATTTCGGAATGTTCAAGGCCCTACAGAGGCTAGAGAGGATGAACACTGAAAGAGGATATCGACCCCTTCATTTCCGCTTCATGATCGGGGCCCCGTGGCCAGAAAATCTTGCTCACTTCCAAGAGATTAGTGATCATCTTTGCGACTATGAAAGCAACATTTCCGAAGGGGTGACGTACTCAGTTCCTACTTGCATCAGGTTCGTGAGCCTACTCCTTCAACTCAATGAACATGGGGTTTGCATCGGCTTCGCCTCCTCAAGACAGAAGTTCTTTGATTTCTTCGTGGTCGAATCTGAAGGAACTAAGGGTCCCCTCAATTCAGACCAGGTCGAGCATATCATTGGCTTGCCTGATAATCGCGGCATTCTGATCCTCCACCGGCTTCTTAATTATTATTACTATGAATGTCGCATTTGCAGCATCCGGGGGTATGACGAGCATCACACCATGGAGTAGCTTTGGGGACGGCAAATTGAATCATTATAACCTATCACGCCTAATAATGATTGATATATGCTTTGACACCACCGCATCTGAACCTCCCCCCCTCCCCCTTGCTACTACATTTTACATTTTGCAGAGCCTTTAGGATCACGTTACGAATTTTTCATTCCTACTTGGCCACCATACAGATCCTTCTGGAAACTAGTTGATGCACAATTTCAGCTTTCACCAAGCGTCTCCTCTCCTTTCGCTGCCGGCGTTTTTTCCCCAATAAACGCAACGCAGCTTGACTACGTCCAACCACTATTCGTAGATGCATTGACTGATGCTTATCTCTTCAAAAGGGAGCTCAGGGTGTTTTCGACTCTGTTCCGGATTCCTTTCTTGTGTGCTGTTGTAATTTCCTTTTGGTTTCTCCATATTTGCCCAAAAAAAATTTTTTTTCCCTTCATTTTCTCCCTATGTTTTAAGAGTTCGACTGTGAAAGTTAAGGGTCTGAGAGAAAAGGAAAAGAAAAGATCACGAGGCATGAGCCCTTCGGGCGAAGTCATGAATGAATGTCCCATGTGATAATTAACGAAGGGATTGATTGGTGAGGAGGACTTTACAAGTTGATCAACTACAAGGACCTTCGCATTAATCCACACCTTTCTCTTATTTCTCCTTCCCTCTTTAATGCTTGGTAGCCACGATTCTTTTCATATCTAATTCGGGTTCATGGGTTGAAATTGTGGCCTTGCTTTGCTTCTGCCCGTCATGTACACTATGTAGCCACTTTTTATTCATGTAGTAGTGATCATCGTGCGTTTCTCATGACAAGTTTTTTAACCCCGATGTCAGTTGCAGAGCGCATTGGTTCTAACAGGGTACGCAATTACCATTAAATATGTACTGAATACGAAAATCGGATTCTGTTGTGTTCACATCATTGATCCTAAAGGTATTTTATTAATCACTTTCTTTCCTCCGCGCCCGCAAATGCTCCAAACTTAACTAGTTCTACTTCCAACGTTTCTGAGTCCACAAGGACAAGCTCCCCTGTTTCATGGAACTTGGGAATCAGTAGAAGACGAACACGTGCGTTGAGACTTTCATCGGCAGAATCTGTCATCTCTACATCGGCTCCATTCAGACGGAAGGCGGTCTCCCGTTCCACTACGGTAGTTCTAAATTGCGGCTGATTACCTGCGAAGAAGATATGTGGGCAGGACCGGAGGACGAATGGCTCATCCATCTGATAAGGGTAGCACCCTGGAAGCGACGTTAGCGCGAATCCTCAGTGAGGCGAGAATAATGTGAAAGGCATTGAGGGCATACAAAGTGTATCTGGTGCTGTTGGAACTGCACATCTCCATCTCAGCATTGCTTCCATAATTTTTGATCGTACTTCCGAATCATTCCCGTTCTCTTCTGCGTTTGCATCTTCATCGGCGAAGTCCAGGTAGCGAAGAATGTCATCGACATTCTGACCACTGGAGCCCCAGAAACGCCACCCTTCCACGTCACCCTCCCATGGATTCGTAACATTATCGAACCAGCCGGGTTGCGCTTTTTCGTCACCAGGGAGAGCGTCGGAGCAGTATGCTTTAGAGCGGGGAAACATCGCTCTGTGAATTCCTTGTTGCGGTAGTGAGAAATTGGCTGGATCGCTCTCCCCCGGCATAAGGGTTACAGGTATGCCGGGGAGGATTTGTGAAAGGAAAGAGTCAAGCTGAGTGATGGGAGAAGGATTGTAAGATGATGCATCATATCCATACTTTTTCGGAGCTTGCTTCTTTTTGAGGATTCCATCGTCAGTACCTTTATCGATGGCGGCTGCGATAGCCGTTTCCGCTTCCCCCAATGAATTGCCAGCGATAATAAGCCGACTAATGCTTGATGCGCACGGAATATCTCCATCTTCGCAGATTCCAGTGTAACCAAGGAGAAAATCTGTCATCAGTTCAAGTGCCAGCGTATCGCTAGAAGTACCTGTAATTCCCAGACCGCTGATGAGTGCAATCTTTTTGGCCCTCTTAGTCTCTTTATTTTCAGCTTCGACGCTATCCACACTTTCACCGTCTCTCTCCCACCGTTTCGGCTGGGGTGCGAGGTCAGGAACCCTTATGTCAATGACCTCGAAATCGCCGTTGGCATTCTGCGTTCCCAGAGCCGCAATAATCGCACCCGTAACCAAATGTGTAGATCTTAAGAGATCTCCTGCTAAACGAAGGCGCCCCGACTCATCCTCCAGCATGGTCTGCGTTAGAGAAGAATTTGATGGATCGACATAGGTGCGGCGGGGAGGCGGAGCTGAGGTGAAATGCTATATAAGTTAGCAAGGTACGTATAGGAATGCAATAGCATAGAATGCCCGTACTAACATCCTTAGCAACATCATCTAGGACATTTGGCTTCAGCGGCATATCCATGTATACAGTTCCCGCAACCCAGCATAGCTTTCCTTGCCTCACATCTAGGACCCGGTCGACACGGCGTGCGTCTTCACCTGCGATCTAAATTGGTAAGTTATTCATCAGTACCATCATAAAGATAATAGCTCGGTTTCATGCTCGAGCAGTGAAGCATACTATCTATGCTGCCTAAGAATCCTCTTTGGTATGACGCAAAAAGCTGCTTACACTAAAGCCGTCCCACGCCCCCGCTGCTACCTTCTCAACTTCTGGCTTTAGCTTCGCTAGTCGTACAAAATACATATCTCCATATTGTTGCTGATAAGGTCTCCGATCTGCCTTTGGTAACACGAAAGTGTGGAGCGGATTATAGACAGAGGAGACGCGATACTGAGGTACGTACTCGGTTTCGCTAGAAAGTCAATCATGTTAGTGGCATTGAAGATCATGGACGGGGCTATCCGAAGGGTTTTGTAACTGAAAGCATTAATTAATGTGCGTACACTGGTGGATGGAGGAATTGATTTTCAGCACGGTCAGAAGTCATAATGGGAGAGATATTGGACTTCAGTCAATGCTATCTAGAGCAGTGAGGAATTGCATTATATGAATGAGTTGTACTAATCCTTTAAGAACCTACAGCTTTAACCATTATTGTTGTTTGCGGTACAATACACGGTTTATGAAATGACACGCATCACATCTCTTCTCTGAATGTTGTGATACTATCATAGGTTAGAAACTAGTTCTCCACCTGTAATATTATTACGTATCACACTAGTAATGATCTCATCGGTACAACCATGATACATACTATACCTCGTATGTACATGATTATCATAGTACCTATATCATTCGCTAGATGAAAGTTAATTGTCGGTCTGGCGCTATCGCTTATATGATAGTGCGGAAGCAAGTGTCACACTCCGACAGTCTTTTTTTTTGGCTAGTTGCGCATAACAAAGTGATAATAAATCACAGTATGTTTCTTTTATTGGTTGAAAAGCTACAAAATCTGCATTTCTCTGAATCGAGTGATTGAACCTACATCAGACTCAACATCTGAGGAGTCTACTAAATTTGGCAAACTGCACCGTATTGGTGGGCTTAAACCCACATAATCTTCCTTCTCCTGCGAGTCCTCTAACCAGATGACTACATCGTCACCGTCACTCAGAATAGCGCGGGTACCTGAAGGAGTTCAGGGTGGTATTTTGCTGTACACATCAATGCCTCAATTTGTGTTGGGTGTTTATCGGGTTCTTGAACAGGTCCATACGTGGCAACTGATTGTTCCGGGTGCACTCCTTCAGACGCTGGAATTGCTCCCTTGAAAAAACCGCACAATATTGCGGTTTTACTCAAAACATCGAATATCATTTACAAAAGCTGCATCAACGCGATTGGCGTATCTCTGGGAATTGACAACGTGACACGCTAGTTCAGCTGAGGTAATATGATAGAGGTAGCGGTAACGAAGTGTGCGGCAACTGTCAACCAGCTTATGGAAAACAGTGAGCATATCGGCGACAACAATTTACGACAAGGACGATTGGGACTTGCTCCAAAAGTCTCATGAGTTCCTTGTGGTATTTAAAGAAGGCGCTCTAAATGTAGAGCAAGCCTTCTCTAATCTGCCTGATGCCATGGAGGTATTAGACATATTGTTAATTCACTGCTAAAGAACCAGAGTAAGTTGCAATCAGCTAGTAATATTTGGGTATAGCTAACCGATGAACAGTTAAAATATATTAAGGACTCTCGCATGCGCAACGCAGTGGATATGGCTATATTCGTACTGGACAAGTAGTATTTTTTATTTGAAATGGTACCAGCGTATTCGGCTGCGTTGCTGTTGGACCCATCAAAGCGACGACAGTATATGAAGAAGACCTGGAAAGGAAATACCATGGTCAATGTGGTGGTTCAGCGCGTAGAGTTAGTTACTCTGGGAAAGCAAATATAAGAATTTGCCTGCTTCTCATATGTCCCTGGGTCAACGCCACCTAGATCAGGTACGTGAATAGGAAAGGGAAAAAGTGTGAACTTCAATCAGCTCAGCCCGCCTTCTCTGCAATTCGAGCTGAGATTCACGAGGTGTCATGGAAATGGATGATAAGTTCCTACCATTTATCGATCAGGTCTGAAGTAAAGCCTTTAGAATGGTGGTGCCGCCAAGATAACCGGACTCGATACCCGAGGCTATCCAAAATGGCTCTAGATATATTATCCATCCCACCGATGTCCGATGCGCTAGAGAGGACATTCTCATGTGGGAGGACTGTACCGTAGACCAGAGAACACTGAAATGGTAGGTAGGTTCTCTTGCAAATTGAGTTTCGCATGGGTTATACCTCCTGAGCTAGCTTCTTGGGTCCCCACCTAATGACTAGATGAGATACCTAAGAGCGGCGATGATCAACATGACTCTAATGAAGAATCCTGATGAGGTGGTTCTTATTTTTGTACATACTTGGGTAGCTGCGGCGCCGCATGGTATGGGACGCTACCTAAATGGCGATATTTGCAAGCCTAGTACCATACTACTAAAACTAGAGAACTAGAAGCCCTCGACAGCAGTATCAATACTGTAGGATAGTATAGATAATTATAGATTTCAATAAATTCGAGATATTCTCTATTATAGCCTAGCAGGGAATCTCAAAATATGCGACGACAAAGTACCCGACATATATGTAGTATAACCCGCGCAGATAGCTCAACAACACTTTTGCGGACAACCTATGTACGCGCCTTGAATAAAAGAATGCTTTCCAGCACCTTCTCCCAAGGCCCACTAAGACACGTTATCAAAAGGCGCGGTCGTAGTCTTGTTTGGTGAGATGAGGCTTATAATATTTTGGAGCCTCCATTTCTAACGATTTTTTGATTTATTAGAAGTATAATGAAGGAGGTTAAAGACAAACGTTATTTTGCTTTCGCCAAGCGACGGACCGACGATTTTACCTCAAGATATCAAGGCACACTAACCCATTCTGGTCAGCTTCGTGAATCTATAGTCTGAGCACCGAAATGTGCTCCACCATACAAATATTCGAACATTTTCTAGGAACACGTTACTCCACTATACGCATAAATAAAGCTCCAA